>NW_018922994.1:575-14627 GCF_002207925.1 Prunus avium | reverse complement strand
AACATATCATGCTAGAACGATGCCAAATTAATTATATATATATATTTTTTACAATAAAAATTTACAAGGAAAAAAATAAAATAATAAATAAATAAAATTTAATTTTCATTTAAGTCATGCAAACATTTATCACAATCTCATCAAATGTGTTCGGAAAGTGAATAAAATCAAAATCAAAATAAAATCAAAATAAAAATAAAAATAAAAGCAAGACTTAAACAAAATAAAGTAAAAATAAAAACAAGCAAATAAAAATTTTTAAATTAAATTAAGGAAAAACCAATTTTACATGCTAAACTTCAATACCCCCAAACCTAGAAATGAACATTGTCCTCAATGTTTAAAATTTAGGCACAAGCAATGTCAAACATAACAAGAATCTAGGACCAACACCAAAGCAATGTCAAAAAAGAAGCTTGCATTGCAGCGACTTAATCAAGAATCTAGGACCATGGCTTTTCTTTGTGGAGGGTCATCGTTTATGCTTACCAAACAATGTGGTAGGGTTTCAGACAGAAAATATGAATTATTTACTTTAAGATCCATCTTCGTCATAAGTATACGAACAAAAATACTAGCTATATCACATTTATATACCACTTTGTGTATCACATCTATTAAAAATGTTCATTTAGCCAATCATAGGTATGCAAATATAGTATGCTTATCCGTTCCACACACGTGACTGACCACAAGGTTAACTCAGTCACAAGGTTAACTCAATTTTGGGCTCTGATCATGATAAAGATAGGTTTGCTAATTACACGAGAACCAATTACAGATTGGTTTGCTAATTACAAGAGAACCAGCCTGAGGGAAAACCAATCTTGGGCACGGTCCAGATTGGATCGGTTTCACGTCCAAATTACAGTCGAATCAATTAAAATATAACGGTTTGGTTTGGTTCGGTTTGAATAAAAGTTATAAGGGAAACCGAACCAATCCAAACCAATTTAAGACGTTTTGGTTCGGCCGGTTTGGGCCTAAGCCCAATTCTCTTTCTTTTTGCATTTTTTCAACATTATTAGTTCAATTATAACCAACAAATTCACAACTTACTTCTTACATAAATCATTTTCTAAAGTACGAAACCAACCTAAAGCTCAAAAGGTCATAAAACTTCATATTTCACTAACTAATATAGCTCAATTCAAATATACATATATAGTTATTAACTAATTAGAGTATTACACATATCAAATAAAATATAAATAAATAAATATACACATAAACGGTCCGGTTTGGTTTAAGCCGGTTTACAAAAGCTCAAAACCAAACTAAACCAAACCATATACGGTCCGGTTTGGTTTTCAAACCGTTTGACTTTTTCTTGGTCAAAATCAAACCAAACCGGTAAACTGTTTAAACCACAAGGTTAACTCAATCTTGGGATCTGATCATGATAAAGATAGGTTTGCTAATTACAAGAGAAGTATAGAATTATATTAATCATAAAGATAGGACTGTATCATAAATGTTCATTTAGCCAATCATAATTCCAGTCCCTAAACTAATTTTAATAAAAATGATTCAATTTCATTAAGGGGTAAACGACGGCGTTTCCTCGCACTCACCAGCGTGCTTGAACTCCTGCACTTCCTTAAACCCCATCCAAGGCTTCACCCATCCAAGGGGTAAAGCTTCTTCTTACCAGCGTCAATTGCCTCGATCGTCAGATGGTGCAGAGTGCCAGCAACCACTTGCTCCTTCGCCTTCACCACCCTCACAAATTCAAGCAGAGCATTCTGCACAATTTATAATTAATTTCTTAATTATCTAATTTATTGAAATTCCAGCATAATATTGAAGAAATTAAAAGGCAAAAAAGAGTAAAGACCTCCTTCTTGTTGTGATCTTGGACGGCGAAGCGAGCGAAGTCTTCGGTTTCGAGGATGTTCATGGAGCCATGGGATTCGTGGACTCCGCCTGGAGTGGCCATGTTTTGGAAATGGGAGTGATTGGATTCTTCTGCGAAGGATGAGAATGTGAGGAAAGGGAAGAGGACGAAGAAGATGAGTTGCATAAATAGACACAAGGAGGAGGAAGAAGAAGAAGAAGATTCCGATTTCAATTTCATCTGCTTTTGTTTTGTGTTTGGGTTTCTGACAATTTGTGAGACAGATGGGAATTTATCTCTTTCTCTGCTCGGAGTCTTTTTGTATACGTGTCAAACACTTGTCGCTTTAAGTATCTTTCTTTGCTTAGTCGGTAAGCTTCTGTTTTCTTTTTTCTATTTTTCTTTTCCTTTAATTCAAGCGTAGTTTGTAAGCAAATAAAAATAAAAATAAAAAACCAAACCAACGAAAAACAAACACTCTTTTTGTTTAGGGTCTGTTTGATATTTTATTTGGATCCAATTCTATAAATTGAAAAATAAATTTTAAGTCTAAAGTCACAAAAATTCATTTGGTAGGTCCATTTTTAAAAACTCAAAAACACCCTATTATTAAAAGGCTTTTTATCACTGGATTTAATAGTTTTTTGACAAATGAACTATTTAAGAGCACCCATATTAACGTTAGGGACCATGGATTTCAAGGGAGGTGTGCCATAGTAGAAAGAGAAGGAAGAAGGGGTAGAGGGAAGGGGGAATGGATTTCAAAGTGGTCAAGGTTGGTTGGAGTTGCCGTTGGCACACAGGGGATGGGGGAAGGCAATTTATTTATTTTTTTCAATTTTAATTGTTTAAAAGATATACAATTTTTGTTATAATAAATTTTGGGAAATAGCTTAAAATGCCACCCATTTCATAATGTTTTCTGAAAATACCACCCCTTACCAAAAATTGTAAAACTATCACCTATAAATATATATTATTGTCCACTTATTGCACAGATATCACTGTTGCAGAAATTTTGTTCTCTCTCAGCTCGCTCAGCTCCCTATTCACTGTCTCTGTGTTCGCTTGCTCTCTCTCTCTCTCTGAGCTCTCTCTCACAGTTCTCTCTTCCTCTCTCAGCGCTTTCTCTCTCCATCGACCACCACCACTCTCTTTCTCCCTCTGTCGCGAAAACCTAAACAGCACTCTCTCTTTCTCTCTCTGCAGTCAATGTTAGGGTTTGTTGAGGGGGTTCTTGAAGGTGAAAGAGAGGGTTTCTTCGTTAAATGCTCTCTCCCTTCAACAATCTCTCAGTTCCCTCTCTTTTCATGTCTTCAATCGACGTCTTTCTCTTCTCCTCTGCTCCTTCGCGGGATTGTTCCTCCTTTTCCGGCGAGCGGGAGGTGAAAACGAGTGATTCTAAGGTAGGTTTTGTATTTGTTATTGACTAGTTTGTCTTTTTGTATGGTTTTCATTTGCGAAGGATAATTTCACTAACCTGTGACTGATTTTGTGAAGTTTAGTAATTAGAGAGATTGGAAATTTCTGTATTTGAACTGTGAATTACTTCATGCTTGGATGAAACTTCTATTGGTCTGATTGATTTTGCTTTATTGATGTAGCCTCTCCAATCAATTTCCAAGTCTGGAATTGCATAACAGAGAGCAGAATGGTCGGGTTGATGATTTATCAGCTTCTAAGGTAAAGGGGGAACTACATAAGTGTTTGAATGGGCCTGTTACAGTTGCTACGGTCTTGTTGCCTCGTGGTTTAATCAATTCAGGGAATCTGTGCTTTCTCAACGCAACGCTACAGGCTCTTCTATCCTGTTCTCCTTTTGTTCAGCTTTTGCAGGAATTGAGAACTCGCAAAGTGCCTAAGGTTTCTTTCGTTTATTCGATTACTTTGCATTTACGTGGTTTTAGTAGAATTGCTATTTGCAAATAACAAAATTTATATAGATTGCTGATCTTAGAAAATAGGAAGCTACCTTGCCTATGCTTGTTCTTTTCCTGGCTAATCACTTAACTAATATGTTGTCCATTTGAATTTGATTTTATATAGATTGGGTGCATTTGCAGAGTTCGTCGCTGAATTTGACATGCCTAGTGGTTCAAGTTCAAAGAACAAAGATGCAGGTGTTCTTGACACTGGTAGGCCTTTTAACCATGCCATGTTTGAAGGCGTTCTTTAAATTTTTACTCCAGATGTACGAACTAGCATCTCAGGCAGGCCAAGGTGTGTATCTGATCTGGGTCAATAATTTTCTGTTCTAGGTTTTGTCTTTTTGTATTTTTTTATTTCTATGTTGAGCCTTCTTATTGCAAATTTAATCGTTGATGGTATTGCTAGCTGAAATTGTAAGGCACGATCATTGCAAAAAGATTTAGACACATGCATCTATTTGTGGTCACAAAAGTTGTCCTTCCCTGCCACTTTTTTTCTTTTAAATCCCTCATGCACTGTTTCCTTTCTTTCCTTATATTAATATCTTTTCACTATTTCCAAATAAACAAGAAAGGTCAGACATGTAGCGCAATTTTGTTACTTTGTGATTCTCATAAATCTTGTATTGATCGGTAATGGTTTTCCTTCAGTATTATTAGGCTTGATTGATAATTCTCATGCTTTACAATTTGTCTGATGGCTTGAAAAAGTGCCACTGCCTGACATAGCCCATGACTAAAATGCCTGCTGTTACAGTGTCTCCACTTAAATTGTTTATTTTCTGAAAACATGTTACACTTTTTTCCAATTTATTTCTCTATTTGTGGTTTATTACACCTGTTGCAACCCATTTAATGTGAAATAATGGGTTAGACTGAGATATTTTATAAGTTAACTTGTGATCGGTAAAATGTTGTAATAAATAGGTTAACAATCTTTTGTACTATTCTGAGTTCGCCAATATTTTCATGGACCAAGGAAAGAAGAAACCTAGAACACCTCAAGAGTAATTACCAAAGGGTTAAATTTGCATTGTTTAGTTTCTTCTCTGTCTAGTGTAAATATTTATGTCGGCATGTCTATATTCTACTTTCACTACAAGAAAATGGGCCTTAGTTGACACTTCATTCTTTTATATATCTCAAGTTGTTTTCTGATTGGATATTGTGGGTGCTGTTATGGATTCTTATTTTGCCATTAATTTAAGTTATTTCTATGAACCATATGATTTTCATTTTTGAGACCTTGAGTAGGACAGTTTCTGGTTTGGTTTGCCTTTGTATCTCTCACACTAGATGCTGATAAAGCCTCCTTCCAAGGAAAATTCCATTGAGATTTAGTTAGGATTTTATTACTTTTTATTTTTATTCTGATAACTCGGTACTCTAGTTTTTTCACTGGTTTTAGATAACAAGGATGATGAAGTGCGAGTCAGCAGAACAAGTGTGACCTTATTGTCAATCTTAAAACTTCAGCAAACCAAAAAGTAGGTAAACTTAGTTTTCATCCCTTTCAAGCTTGTTCTGGTGCTTTGGATTTTGGATTGCCATATACAATTTAATAAGTTAAGTTCTTTACTTTCCTTTTGGTGTTGGCAGTTGTTGTGGTGGGATAGTGTAAATTTTAAATCCAAAGCTTTTGACTTTGATGATGGTAATAAATTTGCTCATTTTATTAAAATAATCATGAATCATCATTTACAACATAGGTCAGATTACAAATGTTGGTACTACTATATCTGCTTGTTTTTGTAATTAGTGGGGCTAATGCTGATGGAAATCAGTTTGGTCCTGCATAAGTCCTTCATCCTGATGATGTCCTTTTTTTTTCTCATTATTGATACCTTAGAATGTATAATGCTTTTGTCTAATATATGTACGCATTAAATTTGTTTGCAGGTTAGGAGTATCAGTCTTCGTATAGAAGGTGCTGACATTCATGTAGATGTTGGTTTGTGTATCACTCAGGTATTGCTTAAATATTTTAGTTCTTTGAAGTTCTTACACCAACAAACTCAAGTGTAAGAACTCAAATGGGTTTCATTGGTTTTGTGTATTTGGATCGTTTTTCTGATTGGATATTTTGGGCTCTGTTTTAGGTTGCTTGTTTGCAATTAATTTTGGCTATTTCTATGAACCCTATAATTTCGTACAAGAAATTCAAAAGGGAAAGAAGGTTTGACTAAATTTTCATATGGCCCTTGAAAGAATGCATGTCCTACTTGAACAAGAAAAGTATATGATCGTTTTTGAGTCTTTACACTCTTTGGCTGACCTTGTCCAAGCAAGTATTGGATGTTTTATAGGAACAACAAATTAGTGAAGTACTCATCCTAGCTTCAAATCCCATTGGGAGGTAAAAATGATAACTAGGATTTTAGTTTAATAGAAGAGGTCACTATTTTGTGCAGTGTATATATTGCTAGAATTTATCTGTGATGCACTATGTAAAGTAAAGTGAGTTTTATACCAATATTAGTCCTATCACGGTACTTGAATATTCATGTTAATGACTTTTCTTGAGAAATCTTGTACTTGATAATTTCTAATTTTCTGTTTACATGTTAGAAGAAGATATTTTGTCTATTTATATATTCTTCCTTCTGGATGGTGCTTAGGACTTATAAGTTTTGGGAAGTACTCATAATTGTACTTTCGCCTGAGTAGGAATTTTTTTCCCAGTTTGCAAGAATTGTTCATCAAATTTATATAAGTTTGTAGATAGCACAAGCATGCACCTTTGAAGAAGAACATATGCGATTCTCATCCAACCAATTTCATTGTAACAAATTATGTATCTCTGACTCTGTTTTTTCCCTCAGGCTGGATTAGCTCTTGGAGAGTTGCGAAAGGAAAATAATTCCTAAGAAGCCTTTGGCTAGCAACTAATCCAACTTCAAGTCAAGAACATCTTTTGCATCCTCAACTTTTACAGAAGCCTCTCCGCCCATTCCTTGCTCGAGGGTATTTTGACGATGTAGGAGTGTAAAATGTGATTCCATTAAGGACGTCGTGTCCTTTTTGTAATATGTTGTAGATTATGAATATATAGTGGGAATGTGGAATTAAATTATAGTGGGAATGTGGAGTTTTTGTATTGCCTTTGTATTGCTCCCCTATTGCATTTGTATTGTCATCGTATTGCCATTGTAGTGTCGTGGTATTGCCTGGTTATTGCACTTATATTTGTTTCTTATCACCTGTTGTTTCAAGTCTATCTTGTGAAGGAACTTATAAGGATATTTTGTAAAAGAAAACGCTTGATTGTATTAGTTTATTTTGTAATGGAAAATGATAGATCATTATTCATTATCATATAAATAAGGTATAACAAGCACCGTATATGTATCTCTTCAATATGATTGATTCGTGTTCAGCTATTGGTGTAAGAATGTTATTCCATTATTGCTTTTTTATTGATTATTTATTATTGTAAGAATGTGATTCCGTTAAGGACGTCACGTCCTTTTTATAAATCAAACTCATAGTTGCTTTACCTGCAACAAATTATGTTAATTAAGAAAACCAACCAAAAAACAATAAACAAAAGCAATTTGTATATTGTATTTCAAGGGATATATATAATGCCATAGTCTAACTGAAGTTGTATTAATTTATGCCGAGCCGTCCTTAGCTTGGGGTGGTTATCATTATTAGTATAGAATTTTGTATCTATAATTTAAAATTCCATTATAATAAGGTGGAAAATGTGAAATGTGCATCATATCTCAATCTCATCACTGTGTTTGCAAAATGATGCATGCCTCAGCTACTTTCAGTGTCAACAATGTCTCCAATTTCATAGGGTATGTATATCATTGGCAGGAAAAATGTAAGGGGAAATGTCTGATATAATTACTTTCTATTTCTTTCTGCAGTTTTGTCTTGACAATTTTTGTTTCTTTCCCCTTTTCTTTTTAGATTGCACAAGAAAAAGAAAAGCTGTGCCCAACTTGTTTATTGTATTTGTATTGCATTTTTATTGCGTGTCTATTGCCACTTTATTGCTTGTTTATTGCTATCGTATTGCTTTTGTATTGCATGTCTGTTACCACTTCATAATCTACGTGCCATTACTTTCATATGGCTTTTTTTTTATTGCTTTTTGGTTGGTTTTCTTAATTAATATAATTTGTTGCAGGGAAAGCAACTATGAGTTTGATTTATAAAAAGGACGTGACGTCCTTAATGGAATCACATTCTTACAATAATAAATAATAAATAAAAAAGCAATAATGGAATCACATTCTTACACCAATAGCTGAACACGAATCAATCATATTGAAGAGATACATATACGGTGCTTGTTATACCTTATTTATATGATAATGAATAATGATCTAACATTTTCCTTTACAAAATAAACTAATACAATCAAGCGTTTTCTTTTACAAAATATCCTTATAAGTTCCTTCACAAGATAGACTTGAAAAAACAGGTGATAAGAAACAAATATAAGTGCAATAACCAGGCAATACCTCGACACTACAATGGCAATACGATGACAATACAAATGCAATAGGGGAGCAATACAAAGGCAATACTAAAACTCCACATTCCCACTATAAGTAGCACTGTACAATGTACATGACGAAGACACACAACACACACATATGAAGAAGAGAGAACAACCTGATATATGGGTGCTCTTACTGAACCAGAGGTTACCAACAGTCTCCTCCCATTAGCATCTAAAGCCATTTCATGTCTGAAATTTTTTGAGCTCTCAGAGTCAAAGAATCTACAGTATGGAAGAGAGTAATGTTAGTTAATCAGGTGTATGCCCAAGTATTTTTGTTTGATAAAACTGCTGTGCAACCAATTTCTATATGCCAAAGAAGGTACTTGCTACAGTTTCTTGACCAAAGGATTTGACCTTGGTTTTGCAAGCTCCATTCAAGAACCTGACACCACAAAACCAATTCTTTTAAGTAAATACTTTTAAGATAACAAAACTATAAGGCCATCTACAATTCAAAAAATGATGGGGACAACATTTCAAAATGCAATACTTAAACTTCATGAGAAAATGAACGTAAAGCACTTGCCTTAACATCTACTCCCAAACTGAAAATACTTGTCTCATCAGGCCCAAAAAGAATGGAGCTTATAGCAGAGTCGCGTGCTGGCCACCCAGTTATTTGTAGACCGGCAAACATATCTTTGACTTGTTAAGGTGTTCATATATCCATCCGCATGTACATCTGCAGGAAACCTCAGCTACAGAAAGGGGCAACCCATATATGATTCTACAAAGACATGGGCTTGACCATACAGTTAAATGCCCTTGTTGAGGGTGATTTAACCATCTTGGAAAAATAAATAACACCCAGGCAATGCAAAAGTGTCAAAAACAGGGGTTTTCTGCTCTTCTGAAAATCATTTACCACCTAATTTCCTACAATTTATACCAAGCCCTAAAATATATCTGAGGATACCAAACATGTGAATCATTCCATCAGTTGCAGCGGCTGCTAAAATCTTTCCATTGTGATTGAAACTAAGGGATGTAATTGCAGGTGGATCTTTACCAAGAGGAAGAACTGTCTTCATGAAACCCAAAAGGTTATTTAAGGCATAAAAATACAAGTTTCTTCTCACAAAAAGAAGAAGGCATTAAAACATAAGTGGCTATAGCACATACCATAGCCTTCCATGTCTTCATGTTCCACACAGTTAATGAAGCGAACCCGAGACTATCAAGGTGACTTGATCCATGCCCACAAAGACAATAAACTCCTAATTCTAACATGTATCAAAATTAAATACCCCAACACACACATACAAGGACATAGATGCATGTACTTAAGCTATAAGATGAATCTTTTCATGATCCAATTATAATCATTTCACAGCATGGTGCTCATACCACACTTCAGTTGAATAGGATTGTTACAATAGGGGCAACATTTCGGTCAAACACAGAGTCTGACATATGAACAAAATGATAAGATTACAGAAAGAACATACCCCTTGGATGCTACTGCAGAAACAAATATTGGCTCTACAGGGCTGCATTTTATATCCAAGACACTGTAGCAGGGAAAACAAAGGTAAATAGCAGCACCAAGGAGTACACAATAGTACCAGTAATATTGTATTACCAATCTGATGCACACGGTCCAACAGTTCAGCAAATTTGATGGTCCGTGGAACTATTAAGCCTTTTGAGTCACCCCCTTCGTATTTGCACATCTTCTTCGAGGTGACCAATTTTCCATTGTAGCACACGAGAATAACAATTGTCTCCATTTCTGACCCTGACAAAACAACATTTCATTAACACAATATAACCACAATAACCATACAATACAATGGCAATATAACATCAATATAACAGCAATATAAAGGCAATATAACAGCAACATAACAGCAATACGACAGTAAATAAGAGGAACACAACAGCAGTACACCAGTAACACATCAGAATCACACTATACAGATCTACTACATCAAATGGAAAATCCCAAGTTTCAAGATTCACATATCCAGACCAATCTAAGTGCAATTGGTACAAACCCAGATGACTGAGCATGAATATTCAACAAAACCTAACCCAAAGCAATTAAAGCCAAAACGAATTTAACACAAACCCAAACAATCAAAATATAACCCATTTCACATAATCCCACTGATATTAAGAAAATAACCATCAACACTACCTTTTCGAGGTCGGCAATCCACTAGAGCTTCAAGGTTGCAAGCAGCTATTCAAAAGACATACCTAAAGGGAGGGGTTCGCGATTCCAAACAGAGAGCAAGAGACCGAATAGGGGGAGAAAGAGACATAACAAAGCTAATGAGAGAAAGAGCTGCGCTATGAGAAAGAGAGCAAAGAGAGAGACAGAGAGTTGCGCTAGAGAGAGAGAGAGCCAAGATAGACACAGAGAGCTGCGATAGACAGATACCAAAGAGAAAGAGAGCTGTGCCAGAGAGAGAGAGAGAGAGAGAGAGAGAGAGAGAGAGAGAGAGAGAGAGAGAGAGAGAGAGAGAGAGAGAGAGAGAGAGAGAGAGAGAGAGAGAGAGAGAGAGAGAGAGAGAGAGAGAGAGAGAGAGAGAGAGAGAGAGAGAGAGAGAGAGAGAGAGAGAGAGAGAGAGAGAGAGAGAGAGAGAGAGAGAGAGAGAGAGAGAGAGAGAGAGAGAGAGAGAGAGAGAGAGAGAGAGAGAGAGAGAGAGAGAGAGAGAGAGAGAGAGAGAGAGAGAGAGAGAGAGAGAGAGAGAGAGAGAGAGAGAGAGAGAGAGAGAGAGAGAGAGAGAGAGAGAGAGAGAGAGAGAGAGAGAGAGAGAGAGAGAGAGAGAGAGAGAGAGAGAGAGAGAGAGAGAGAGAGAGAGAGAGAGAGAGAGAGAGAGAGAGAGAGAGAGAGAGAGAGAGAGAGAGAGAGAGAGAGAGAGAGAGAGAGAGAGAGAGAGAGAGAGAGAGAGAGAGCTGAGTGAGCTAAGAGAGAACAAAATTTCTGAACTTGTGAAAAATCAGCAATAAGTGGACAATAATTTTATATTTATAGGTGATAGTTGTAAAAAAATTGGGAAGGGGTGGTATTTTTAGTTAAAATTATGAAAGGGGTGCCATTTTAAGCAATTTCCCATAAATTTTCCATGCTTAAAATACCCTTGAATATAGAAGGACTAAAATACACTTAAAATATATGGAAAATTGGATGGTGTTAAAGTCAAACGACACATTATGGATTTTGAAAAATTAAGGTGACATTTCTCTTAAATTTTTCTTTATGGTGACAAATTGAAACTGAGGCATAATAATATAGCATTTGTCTTAAAATTGTTGAGTGTTAGCAAGCAAAACATACATTCACTCAAGGAAATAAGAAAGAGAATGAATAAAATAAAATCAGTGTCAATTTAGTTCCATGCACAACAATTTTAATTTTTAAGTGCAAATAAAATGTGAGTGCTTGTTTATTTACTTGTTAACGCTCAAAAAATTTAAGAGAGATGATATGATTAGTTGTGCATGTAGCATTCTACTTTTAATATCCCAACTCCAAAGTGTCTTATAATTTTCTTAAGTGGAGGCATACTATCGTGATTGTCATGGGAACAAGGACATAATGGTAACATGAGCAGCTCATCCCATAGCATAGAGAACCTCATAAGATTTCATATTGAACTTCCAGGACTGTTTGCTCATCAAAATTCTTGAAATGTATGGAAACATTGAATATAGGGAGATTCACTATTATACCCAATATAGGAGCCCAAATTATAAAAAAAGGGTAATGATTTCCCCACTCCAATTTTATCCACTTACACTCTATTTTATATAAAATGGAGTGTAAGTGGATAAAATTGGAGTGGGGAAATCACCACCCTAAAAAAAATCTTATATGAAATGGACTTTTGAAACACACACAAAGCCCATTTACAACATAACAAAAGGGCTTTTAACTTCTTTTAAATTACAAAACTGCCATTGATTTCTTAAAACAAACCCAACCCCAAAACTTCATAAAAAAACCCAAAACACTTAATAGGGCATCAAAGTAATTTAATAATCAAAATTAAATTCAATAGGGCCAACTTTTATTTTTTGGGTTTTTTTTAGTTTGTTTATAGAAATGAAATGGTGTAGGGTTTATTTATAGTTTTAGTGCTAAGAATGCATATTTGACTAAATATCTCTTGAATATATGTAACATTCGACGAATAAGCTATAATGTGTAGAGACAAAGCTTTTGTTGGAAACAACAATCAGTGTCAAACTGGCTGTCCTTGAAGGATTCATAAACAAAGCTATAATCTTTCAATGCTGGACAAGAGGAAATTGAACTTCAACAATACGAGCTTTAACAGGTTTAAATACACAATCCATGGATGTCTTTGAAGGATTCATAGACAAAGGCCAACAAACTGGCTGCATAGAAAGTAACTTTCAACAACTTCATAATCATCCGATAAAGTTTTCTTGCAAGAAAACCAAACGAAGACGTGCCCCCCAGGGTTTAACATCAGTTTATCTTGTTTGAGATGAAGAATTCTTCATCAACACAAAGAGAGCTTTTCCATGTGGTCAGATCAGATGAAGGCCGCCCTCCAAACACAAATGAACTATCTGCAGGACAAGATAGCTCGAATCAAAGAGCTAATAGAAAGCATATAATAAGGATGTTAAGTTTATTGCTTTCGTTAAGTATCCCTTCAGTAAAAAACATGTGCCCCTTCCACTGCCTTCAAGGGACCTTGTAAATTATCAGAAAGATTAAGATGGATGGTTCCGAGCAACGGTCTAGTGCTAAGAATATAAACAAAGGTCCCAACTTTCAAATATAAAAAAGCAAACTTACTTTTCTTTTTTTATTTCACTCAGGTCAATTGGCAAACCTCCCCACAATCACCTGCAAGATCATGTGTGTTAGCGAGAGATCCCTATTCTATTAGGATATTGTTTTATTTATTTCTCTTTGTATAGATATTATGTAATTAGGATACCACTTATTTTCCTAGTTTAATCCTACTAGGGTTTACATCCTGTAATATAAATACCTCCTTTTGGAGAATGAAATATATCTGAAAATATTCTACCCATATTGTTTGACTTGGTATCAGAGCCTGGTTTTTGGTGACCTGTGTGTGTTGTGCCCACCCGTGTTCTACTGTGTGCCCTAATTTCTTTTAGGGTTCTTGTGTCTGTGCCTTTGCCGTGTTCCGCTGTGTGCTCTGTCGTGTTCGTGCCTCTACTGTGTGCCTCTACTGTGTTCGTGCCCTCTACTGTGTTTGTGCCTCTGTTGTCTTCGTGCATCTGCCATATTTGTGTCTGTGCTGTGATCTGTTGTATACTCTGCGTGATTTGTTGAGTTTCTGCTACAATCATGGGTGATAATTCCATTGTTGGTGCTGCTGCTGCTTCTGCAAATTTGCATGTTTCTGTCTCTATTCCAGGTACTGGCTCCAATACTTGGATAATTGACACTGGTGCTTCTGATTATATGACTTATGATGCTAAATTTTTTGATGAGTTGTCTAGTAACACCCGTGACCCATACATAACTGTTTGCCCTCTCCAATTACTGGCGAGGGCACCATTTCTCTCACCCCAACTCTGTCCTTGTCTCGTGCGTTATTAGTTCCCAATATCCATTGTAACTTGTTATCTGTTGGTCGCTTACTTGATACACTTAATGCTTCTGCTACTTTCTATCCTACCCATTGCTCTTTTCAGGATCTCAAGACTCACTAGGTGATTGGGCATGGTAAACGGATAGGGGGGGTTGTATTATTTGACATTACCTTCTGCACCAGTTCGTGATCGTGTTGTTAATACTGTTCAAC
>NW_018922993.1:53396-64025 GCF_002207925.1 Prunus avium | reverse complement strand
GTTTCGTAACCAATCTACAACTTGTAGCAAACTCTCACACAAATATGAGAGAGAGAGAGAGAGAGAGAGAGAGAGAGAGAGAATACCTGCATGCAAAGAAGAACTGGTCCAAAAATTTCTTCCTGCCCAACACAAGATATAATGCTGTCAAGAATATGCCAATGTCTTTGGTTTCAACTCTTCTTCCACTGAGAATCATAATTAACCAAGTCCATTTATTCTGAAGACATAGAAGAACTGGGAACATGAAAAGATTACCTTAAAGCAATCCATGTTGGTTGTAACATCACATAAGATTGTAGGACCTATAAAATTTCCATTCTCATATCCTGGAACCTACAAAGTCGTGTTTGAAAAATTCAGAGAATGTTTCTAGAAAGCAAGCTCCTTAGTTATACACATGCTCAGCATGTGACATATAGAACACTACATGCTCCATTGTTACCATGAGATCGGTGATAAAATGATACTTTATCAGCAAAAGATAAAATAAGATACATATTAACAGAAAAGAATATAAGAATATGGAAAGAAAGCAGAAAACTGCTAATGGAGAAGCCATGCTACAAAAAAGGAAGGAAAGTAGTCTGTAAAGTACATCAACAATCAGCAACGTTGTGACTAAAACATAGAGTGCATGAAACCAACTTCTGTAAATGTATAGAAACTCAAGGTGAAAATTCACACAGTTTTTCCTTTTGTTCATCCTTTGGTTGATTGCATGCATATTACAGCAAAACTATGCATGAATCATGATTTGCTCATAAAATGGAACAAATTAATGTATTTTATCACCAGCGCCTTAAAAAACAAAAATATATGTTCTTATATTTCTCTTAATTTGATCAGTAAAATTATTAAAAGCCACCACGGTGGTCAACCAAACTACACAAGCATACAAGAAATAACCACCCAAAGCCAAAAATTCTAAAATCAGGATAGAAGAAAATAGGTGAGGATAGAATATGTCATCCGTGGTCACGTCAAGAGAAATTACCTAAGTCAAATTCCATAAACAGTGCAGCCAAAAGAAAATTTCAAAAAACACCTCCCAGAGTTTTGGTAATATACTGAAATTAACATCTTTTTCAATTTGTGTTTATGCATGTGCACATGTGTAAAGCATTTGTTCATAGCAAGAATTGATTTATCTCATCTTATCTGAGATCAAATATGTACCCTAACATTTCTCCCATCAAGCAGAAGTCTAGCACCACTTTCAACACTGCTCTGAACTAATCTGCAAATGCGATCCTTCACCTGTGAATTTAGAAACCTTGTAAAAAACTTAATATAAAAAAACTGCATTAAGCATATCATCTATATAGGTACAACATGCTTCCATGAGAAATTTGAAGGATCTTTTAGTAGGAAACTTAATTTATAGATAAAAGAACATAATTACAAAAAGATAGGACATGTGTTCCACCTATTGCAAGAACAACAAAAAGGCACAAAACAAGCAAAGTCACACTCAATACAAAACCCGAGCCCAATCAAGGTGAACGACACTAAACGGAACATCTCTAAAGTGCTTAGACAAAGGCATCAACAAAAGGAGGCCAGAAATTTAACTGTTCTCGAACAAAATTCAGTTCCTCTTCCCATCCTAAAAAATTCTTCTATTCCTCTCATGATACACAACCCAAATAGAACCTAGTACTGCATAGAGCAAAGCCTACAACTCCCTTATTAGCCCCATCCCGAACATCCCTAAAAATTCCTCGATCAACAGAGAATAGCAATCTCTTGGAACTAGAAAGACCCACTTCAGGCCAAAAGCTAGCTCCTTACAATACACAGAAACTAAGCTTTCCAATTAGTTCCTTTTTTATAAAGAAAAAAGGCAGACAATGCAGAAGGACTTATTCACCTCTTTTGTAATAACTGGGCCAAGGTCTGCACTGGGATCTGTTCCTACATTCACTTTAAGGGCTTTGACATGCTCCAAAATTTCGCTTTCCCTGTAAAATATAAATAGACCACCAAGTTTAGTTGAAAACTAACTTGCTACCTATGCAAAGCACAGGTCAAATAATAGTTTTTTAAGCCAAAACAAACATTGTTAAGCTGTAAAATATAAATAGACCACCAAGTTTAGTTGAAAACTAACTTGCTACCTATGCAAAGCACAGGTCAAATAATAGTTTTTAAGCCAAAACAACATTGTTAATTTTATGACAAAATAGAAATAATTTTATTGTTCACATAATAAAAAACAGTTTAAAAATCTAACATGTAAAATAAAAGGAAAATTAATATCAACCCTGCACTGCTGACGTTCTAAACTTGGTCAGTCTTAATTTGGCCACTCTTTCCAATTTACACTACTAACCCATGAGAAGACTTGGTAGAAACTTTAACCCTTCCCATTAATATGTTAACTAATATGGGAAGCCCAACAGGCAAAAGTAGGAACCCCACAGATCACATCTCTTTTAGTACCATAGATGGACACATGTCACTTGTTTAAAAAATTTAGCCCGAACACAACATTGGATGAGCATTAATGTAAATACAAAATAAGACCCAACTGTTAGATGTGAGCTAATATATAAATTACAAATAGAAAAAGAATGAGTAACAATAACCACAAGTTGCAAAGGATAAACAAGAAAGTATCTCAAATTTGTAGGCAAACTCAAGTAGTGAAGGACTAAAGACACAACTCAGTTGAGTGGTACATGTTCCAGTAACATTCAAACTTCTAAGAAGAATATAGGCATGTAACTCCTATTATTAAATGCAGTGAACTCAGTAGATGGGAAGATACCAAAAAGAAAAGAAAGGAATAAAACATTATCAGATCAAACAAACAAAATGCATTACCATGGCCTTGAACCTCCAACAAAAACAGCTGTATTGAGAGTCATACACCTTTGTCCTGCAGCACCAAAGCCAGCAGTAACCAGAGCATTCAAGGTAGCATCCATGCTAGCATCAGGCATGATGATTGCATGATTTTTTCCTCCTATATTAGACTAAGGAGTTGACAGAATCACCAGTTAGAAAGCAAATTCAGTTAGAAAGAAAATGCCGATTGTGTGTGCGCTTGGGTGGGTAAGTGAGAGGGAGAGAGAGAGAGCAACTATTCACCTGAACACGTTTTCCCCTAGCAACTGCCCTCGCATATATGTGCATCCAAGCCTTCACAGTACATGAACAACAGAGAGTAGATATAAAAAGGGAATTAAACACGTAAGAGTAGAATGGCATATACTCTATCATATATTTGAAGTCCAAAGTTAAACATATGTGCTATGACAACCTATTGAATACAAGCAAACCTATTCAATTTCCAAAGTGCAGGGAAATGTAAGATTTCAGCGGCAAAAACTAATTACACTTACTCAGATTTATGAGCTCTACTATCAGTTTAATGATTTAATTTCATACCCATGAACTATTGATGCAGAGGCCTCCAAAAGGTTTATTAAAGCCTCTCTCTTGTCCACATACTGTGAAGGCAGTAAGCTTAAAGTGTTTTTAAGGGCTGAGATTAAAGGGTTATTTTCATATCAATGGCTTGGGCTGGAATGTCCCCAATATATGTGTTCCTCATTATGAGCCTT
Source organism: Prunus avium (assembly GCF_002207925.1). The sequence goes on along the minus strand of NW_018922993.1, from coordinate 60,453 downwards.
TGAAAAGAAAAAAAAACATTTGACAGAATATATAATCAGATTAGACAATTGTTCTTGGGCCACTCTTTCCCTGGACATTCAATTATCATCGTTCCAGCAATGGTCTTAAAGCTTCCTTTCCCTAGAAACTTAGTATAAATTTTTCTTTTCTGTTGCACCAATGATAAAAGCAGTGGATAGACTAATGGAACACTTCAGCTCACAAGGACAATCACATAAACAAATTCAATTCACAATGACTTTGAGTTTTTCGCCATGTGAAGATGTAGCGAAGGCCGACAAGGTTATATATGAGTGTGCTGATGTGTCGAGTGAATCTTATTTTCATATCAATGGCTTGGGCTGGAATGTCCCCAATATATGTGTTCCTCATTATGAGCCTTTGAAAAGAAAAAAAAACATTTGACAGAATATATAATCAGATTAGACAATTGTTCTTGGGCCACTCTTTCCCTAGACATTCAATTATCATCGTTCCAGCAATGGTCTTAAAGCTTCCTTTCCCTAGAAACTTAGTAGAAATTTTTCTTTTCTGTTGCGCCAATGATAAAAGCAGTGGATAGACTAATGGAACACTTCAGCTCACTAGGACAATCACATAAACAAATTCAATTCACAATGACTTTGAGTTTTTCGCCATGTGAAGATGTAGCGAAGGCCGACAAGGTTATATGTGAGTGTGCTGATGTGTCGAGTGAATCTGAACTTCAAGTCATATCTTCAGGGACCGGATAGACATATAAATAATCATGAACCACCAAACTGAAAGAAACTTACCGTATTTGAGCCAACAAGTGATACAGCTTTTATGTCATCATCATCACAGACATAATTAATAATGTCCTGCTCAAAATGATTTTCAAGAAAAGTAAATTTTGTCAGTGCTTAGAAAAGATTAATTAGCAACCTACCCCAGATTTCAAATTGACATTACCTAATCATTTAGAGAACAGCATAAATTATTGGAAAATACATAAGGTGCAATGGGAGTGACCAACAGCTATTTTAATAACATATATTAACCCCGAAAAAATGGCAACTGCCATTTGTACAACTACATATTAATATGTCTTTCATTTTTCTACTTAAAACGCAGAAGATTTCCACGACTAGAACTGTGGCAAATACGTACAAATAAGATGGAGATCCTGATCAACAGAACTTACATGGGTGCCATGAACAATATTTAAGACACCATCGGGTAAACCAGCCTCCTTTGCAAGTGCTGCAAGTATCATTGAAGCCCCTTAAACAAAAACAATATCAGCCATTTGAATTTGTCAATATGGGCACAGTAAAAGAAAAATGAAACATAATATTGCATTTCTAAGAAGATACATAAATTAAAAAAAAAAAAGAAAAAAAAAAAAAAGAAGTCAACAATGATACAAGGTGTAGCATACGACCGCTTCCAAATAACAAATGATCGATCTACAGAGATCATTGCAACACATTAGAATGACATACACAAAATTTAAGAAGTGCATCAATATTGATTGATGATCTTTTGTGGTTTCCTTTTTGTAGGAAAGATCTAAACATAGAACCTCACCAACCCCACACCTTAGCATTACCACCCTTCTTTTAATGTATGGCTTTCCACCTAACACTAAGGCACAAACACAGTTACTATTGATTAAACGTATTCCCATATGCACATGTATGCATTAGCACAACTAAGTTGTTTAAAATCTTAAATACATACAACTTACAATCATGAATTATATTCATTATATCACCCACAATTCCCACTCGATAACCTTTTCACCACTTATATTGATTAAATCATTGTCTTCATATTTGGAAACTTCTCTAAAGATGATTCTCCTTATATTGATTAAATCATTGTCTTCATATCTGGAAACTTGCTAGAAATTTGAATCTGGAAACTTCTCTAAAGATGATTCTCCATGTAAAACTCTGATTCATATGAAAATCAGAAAAGTGAAGGGGGTGTTATTTTTATTGGATATCACTTATCAGTGCAAGTTTTGTTCCAAACTATTGCCAGTAGATCCATGGACAATGAATGGAATTATAGATGTTCAACGGCCTCCATATTATTGCTTAAAGCAGTACCCAAATACATGCTTTCAATTCACATACAACAGAAATAAGCAATCCAATTAGAAACAAAGTGTCCCAATCTTGAACATAATAGCAGTGGATTCAAAGTCACCTGGATTATTTTCACATGGCTTAAGAACAAATGTATTGCCACATGTAACTGCAATTGGGAACATCTGCAAAACCGTGGAAAAGTTACTCACAGGAAACTCCTCTTATCTTTTTCCACAAACCACACAAATAAAAGACTCCCAAGTACCCAAAAAAAACAGTTTTGTGATTAACAATAGAAATTTAAATGCACAAAAAAGCTACACAATCTAAAAGTTTGTCTTCCGTAGTTTAAAGAAATGACTAAATGCATGAGAAAATAAGCACATCAACCTAAACTAAAATAGGAAGCAAAATCATATAAAATTGTCACCTAAGTCCTGCAGAAGGTTTTTTAAAAACAATGAAAAACAAACCACCAATGAAAAGAACTGAGAGGTAATGTAGCCATACCCACAAGGGAATCATTGCTGGAAAGTTGAAAGGACATATCCCGGCACAAACACCTAGTGGTTCCCTAATGCAGTATGTATCAATACCATTAGATGCATTAGGAACAAACTCCCCCATTTGTAGAGTTGCCATCCCACAAGCATGTTCAACCACCTCTAAAGGCAAAAAAAATAAAACCAACTCACTTTTGGTTAACACTGGTCACAGTAACAGAAATGGCAAAAAGACATGTGCAAAGACTGACCTAAGCCACGGAGCACATCACTCTCGGCACCCTTCAATGTCTTACCCTGTTCTATGGTGATATTCATGGCAAGCTTGCCCTGAAAAGAGTAATGTTGTGTTGTCCACATTGAGATTCATAAGTCCAGGATAGAAGTCATATATTACAATAATGAATTTATGAGACTCTAAATACTAACAATATCGAAAAGAGTAATGTTGTGTTGTCCACATTGAGATTCATAAGTCCAGGATAGAAATCATATATTACAATAATGAATTTATGAGACTCTAAATACTAACGATATCTCTCCGAATGAGCTCCTGGAGCTTAAACATGATACGTTGACGAGTGGTAATAGGAGTGTTTTTCCATGACGGAAAAGCCTGCTTGGCTGAACTAACTGCAGCTTTGAACTCTTCATAGGTAGTTAAAGGAACATGAGAAACAACCTCTTGTGTCGCCTAATTAAGAAATCAAACATAAATTTAATAATATAACTGATAAATGCGTCTGTCGAAAAGAGAATAAGATGATAATTATTTGAATTTTGTGAGCTTACAGGATTTACTACATCAATCATTGAACACCCTTGAGAATCAACAAATTTCCCTCCAATAAAATTAGGAACCTTCAGCTACAATTGAATCTAACATAAGTTTGTAATACCCAACTCATTCAGCAAAAAGCAGAGAGAGACAGAGCAGAAGCAGAAAAGCAGCCTTATTCGACCACCTTTAACATCAAACCTTACCGGTTGGTTGTTTTGTTCTGATGAACCCCCACTGGTAGTAGCACTTGTACTCACCAGAGCAGATCTGTCAGGTCTCCATGACTTGAAACTTTTTTCTGATAAAATAAGTTAAAAATATAAAGTTGTTAATGTTTACTGATAAATTTTCTGATCTACTCTAGCTAATCTATCCAGAAATCCAAAAGTTTCTAGCTATTCTATCCAGCAATCCAAAAGTTAGTTTATCAAATTTTCTAGTCAAAACCTATACAATCTTTTGGCCCTAAAAGCTTGCTTTTTTCTTACACAGAAATCCCCCGGCTCCGAAACTGGGGCCCCCATCCGAACCCTACAATCTTTTGGAGGCAGGAAACTCTGGCAAATAGCTAGATAGGTACCTTGAGGAATCGAATCTCAGACCACATGGGAGCAAACCTCTTAAATGATCTTAGTGGCCACTCAAAAACTAGGGTACCATATGCGCACATGTCTGCTAACTTTTCAAAGTCCTGCAACTTTCTTCCAATCTTTAAGTATAACTATCAGTTAACCAAATTATTAAAAACTAAAAAACAACATACTTGCAGTATCAGAAACTAATACCAATGTAGAAATGACCTAATATTTAGCTTACAAAAGTATGGTGAAATCTCCCCTTTACATGATCTTAGTGGCCTCTCAAAACTGTAATTTGGATTTCACTAGGAAAATGACTTTTCCTGTTTCCAATGATTAGCACCGTAGTATGAATATGTGCCCTTTATATTAAATATAATTGTTCTTCAACTGCAAAGAAGTCCAACTCAAACCCCAATACTAACTACGCAAAAAGAACCTAATAAAACGGCCACAGTAGCACACCACTACCCACCAACACACTGCACAATGGTACAGATTCAGTTTTCTAGCAACTTAGAATATACTAAATTTTTTTAAATCTTGGGAACAAGAGGAACCTGATAGATTTCCTTGACGGATCTTGGCTTTGAGGTTATACAAATGCCTTGGTGTTGACTGCAGTTCAGGATTGATTTGCTTGAGAGTCTTAAGAACTTGACGTGGTTTCACACCAGCTTCAGTCATTTGCTTGATTTGTCTGACCTCTTCCTCAGTGAAACGACGACTATATGGATGCTCTGACATGTCCTTTAACGCATCATGGTTGTGATCCCCATTTTTTATTGTAAGTACCCATAAATCATCTTCCTTTTTCCCAATGGCTTCAAAAGGACAATTTATAAGGCGTGAACTTGCTTTCCTTTTGCGCTTGCTCTCATCAATTTTACGCCTATTGCGATAAACACCTCCTCTATCACAACCAAGTATGACTCTTCTGTCTTTCCTCGACTTCTTGATGGTCACCACATATCCTTGACTAGCACCAAAATCACGAACATATTTGATGAGGTCTTCACGATCTTCAAACGTACCCGGTTGTGGAGGAAGCATCCTGTTCTGCTTTGTAACCTCAATTTGACTCTGAGCTTCCATTACCAATGGTAGAAAGAAAACGCAGCTGATAGATAAACAAAAAAAGAATATATAAACATGGTATTGTTTGACAAAGAATAGGATACAAGAACTTCACTTTTTAAAAGTATGTATATTTGAAAAAATGAAGTCCTAAGGCTTTCACCATAAATAAGTCCATAGACAAATTAAGCATGAAACTTATTTCTTCAAACCTGCTGAGTCTTGAATCTTGTATAGATAAGGTCATTTTCCTGAGTGAAAAATAAATTGTTGAACCACAGACCCACAAACCAGTAACTTTAGCACACCTAAATATTTTGACAGCACCAGTCAAATTTAAATTATTTAGGCATATGGTAGCAACATAATGTGCAACCCATACAACAAACCCGGAAACCTCTCCAGACATAACGAAGACAATTGTTCCTAAAACTCATGTGTGCTGTAGAATATGGACAGTCAAATCAAGGGTTCTACTATTATTCTACATCGAGCAAGACTAGGCGACTTGTTTCAATCACAATGTTCTCATACTATAAGTTATTAAAAAGATGAATACCATTATACCATGATAAGTTATTAAAACAACAATGCAATTTTTTCAGTGATGTCTTCATTAAGATTGGCCTCAAAAGAAAAAGTGGAAGCCCTCCAATGCAATAGCATAACTCTTGTATCAACCATTGAGACAAATGTGGATATTCTCACACATCAGAACGCGATTAGATTAAAATTCCACAATGTGCAACATGGTTTCTACTTTATAGAACTCTAGAGAGTAACCATGGGAATGGAAACGATTGCTTAAAACTACTTTCTGTTGCCAGCATAGCTCATAGTCTTTTTTCTTTTTTTCTCTTTTTGTCTGAACTCAGTAATCTTAGTTTAGAACTCAAATTGGACAACTTTCTGTAAATCAACTTTGCAAAGCATAAGTTATAGAAACAAACAAACCCCAAAAGAAAAAACAACATATATACAATGTTGAGTGAGACTCTTGAAAACACCAAATACCTCTCTATAACCAGCAATGATTTCTATCACAAATTAACAAAAAAACTACAGACATAACAGTAACCCAAAACAGAAAACGTGAAGGTGAAAAGCTTACTTGATTGAAAATTCCTAGGTCAGTGAAAACTTGCACTTACAGACCCAAAATTTCACCCCCAAGTGCCAGCACAAAAATACCTGGAAAACAAATTCAACACCAAGAAAATTAATCCCAGAATCAAATTTCAAAGGAAATGAATCTCAATATAGAAACAACAGATATAATGGGGTTATACAGATCAGCAATGCCTTAATGGAGAGTCTTATTGTGTATTAGCATACCAAAAACATATTTGCAGCAATAAATTCATTTCTCTAAAATATATTACCTACCCATAAAAGCCAAAAAAGAAAAGCGTAAATATTTGAAAATAAACATAGAGATTTTGATCTTGGAAATGGAAAGTGAGGGAAAATTTTGAAGGTTACAGAAAAGGATCGGGACGCCCACTAGTTTTGATAAACAGGGACGCCTCACTTGCTTGAACGACAGTGCGCTCAGAGACCTTCAGATGCGGTCTTCGTCACGCGCTTGAGTGGCGCTTGTAAGTTGAATGGGGTTCGGTTGATTGTTGAGTGGTTTCACGCGCTCGCCTGGGAAGAGTAGGATTGTGTTTTTTGTATGGTTTCTCAACGGCAGTTTTGGCATTTCGACACTTCTCGAGACGGGTGTCCCGTTTATCAAAACGGGGATTGTTACTTCAAGTTAGAGCACGACATTGTTATGGATGTCGTCCACTCACTTTCCATCGATGTTTGGTTTGTTTTTTTGTTTGAGCCAAAATCAAGGCTGTTTTGAAAAATAATAATAATAAGTGTTAAGTGGCTTTTAGCTTAGCTTAAGTTGTTAAAAGCAGTTACCTATGTTTGAAAAAAAAAATTTAACAATTACCTAGTCTTCTATGCAAATCTTCCCTACCCCATATATGCTCAATTGAATATATTTAAATTAATTTAAAGTAGTTTAGATTATTTGTTATATAAATAAATAAATAATATATATT
>NW_018922993.1:42887-52940 GCF_002207925.1 Prunus avium | reverse complement strand
AATTGTAAAAAATTATAACAAACAAATGCAATGCATAAGTTGAGCTTGATGTGGGCCCATATAAGCCAGTTTAGAACTGCGAACACGGGCCAAACTTAATGATTTTTATAAATAGATAAACCGCTTGTTTATTAAGTGGGCCGACTCAGCCCAATACAAAACCCTCGACTTGATGAATAGATATTCTACAAATAATTGAAACCGCAAACGAAGAAGTTCTTTTTTTTGGGGTCAATAAACGAAGAAGTTCAAGCCAGTTTGGTTCGACTCAAGTGAAATGAGAGAGAAATGAAAGAAAATGATCGAACCAAACCAGTAAAGTCGAGCCAGTTTGGTTTTTTCATATTTAACCCTACTTTCTTTTTGTTGAAGAAATTATTGCTTGAAAATAAATTGCACAAGATGGGTTCAATTCACATGTCAATGATAATGCGCTCCCTAATCTGTATTAAACCAAATTAAATAACATACTATATATTTTCTTTCCTTTTACGGTTGGAGCAACTTTCTAGTAACAGCGGGACTATAACGGTCTTTCATTCCAACGGTAACTAAATTCAAATTTGAAGACACTCAAATTCTCAAATGCAAACCCTCATTCTGCTCATTCAAACATCAAACCCACTTTCTTTGCTGCAAGAAAAGCTATTTTCGCTCTCCGTACCACAATACTTTTCTCAGTTCCCGAACACTCTTTTCTTTAACTCCCATTCCCATGGAAGATCTGCAATTCGACCCCGTTTTCCAAGAGGCAAAAACCCCAATTTCTTGGGTTCCTGATTCCGACAGAGTTCAACAGCCAAATCCAGATCTCAAAGATTCTTCCTTGGGCGAGGTTGATGAGTCTTTGGTGGATTCGATGCTTTGTGATTCGGGTTCAAGACTAATCCCTTCCGGATTATCAAGATCCAACTCTACAGGTTCCTATCTCTGGTCTCATATAGTTTTTATTTTCTTGTTCTGGATAGTATATGTTTGGTTTCTGTGAAAAGAAAATAAGTCAGATTTGGGTCTTTCTTTTTCCTAGTAATTGGGACCTAAGTTACAAGAAGGTCATCCTTATAAGCATCTTTGTTAAATTGAAAGAAAAAGATCATCCCTTTGTTTGTTCAATTTCATAGGATGGATATTAGGGCTAGGCTTTTCAGTGACTTGGGTCTAGATGGATGCCAATTTTTGTCTGGTTTGATTTGCAAATTTTTGAAACCCTAGGAGTTGCAATCCATGTTAATCACTTTATGTTGTAAATGTTATTAACTTGCAATTGTTTTTTGTTTGAGTTGGAAATTTCGGAAATTTACAGCTGTTGAGTTGTTCTATTCTAGTGTCACAGTGTTGGTTATAGATGAAATAGACAAGAAAGTATTCTTCACTGAACTGTGGAATCTAATTATGGTGGATTTTGCAGCAGACGAATATGTGATGTTTGTGAATGCTGGAGGTGATGCTTCAAATGAAACAGATTCTAGTGTGAAGTTTCTCGCCGACACTTACTTTGAGGGAGGGAATGTTTTACGAACCAATGAACATATAAATGATGGGGGGGATTATCCATTCATCTATCAGTCAGCCCGAGTAGGGAACTTCTACTACCAGTTCAATTGTCTTCCTCCTGGATACTATTACGTTGATATTCATTTCACTGAAATCATAAACACAAATGGGCCTAAAGGAATGAGGGTATTTAATGTATTCATCCAGGAAGAAAAGGTAAGTCAAATTAAGGGAAATGCGTATTTGTGGTTTATTTTCTTTTTCCATTTCCTTTTGTTGAAATTAGTAAATCCAGGGACTGATCCTTAGAACTTCTCTTCTTGGCTAATGTGGCAGGTCCTATCAGACTTCGATATCTTTGCGGTTGTTGGAGCCAATAAGCCCTTACAATTAGTTGATTCAAGGGTCTCTGTGAAGGAGGATGGAGTAGTTGTGATAAGATTTGAAGGGGTTAATGGAAGCCCCGTCGTTAGTGGAATTGGAATTAGGAGAGCACCAAATGTTTCAGGTATTCTTGTATACATTTCTTTTGTTTGAACTGTTTTGTCAGCGTGTTGTATGTTTATATCAGTATTCTAAAGTTAGTTTGGCTTATATTTTATTGTAGTTCCAAAGCTGGTGGTGGAACACTTTAAATGTAACAACTGTGATGCTGAAATAGAAGTTCCTTCAGCTCAGGTCAGGCACATATCACCTAAAGTTGAAAGAGCTTACAACTTTAAGGCTTTTTCTTAATTAGCGACATAATTTTTGATTCACAGATGAAATTAATGCAAACAAAGTCCACTGCCAAATATGAGAAGAAGATACAAGAGCTTACCACTCAGTGCCAACTTAAAACAAAAGAATGCTATGAGGCATGGATGTCTTTGACTGCAGCAAATGAGGAGCTGGACAAGGTCATGATGGATCTTGACAATGTGACATTTAGGACACTGTCTCAAGGTATGGAGAGTGGCTCTCTGGTGTCTAAATTAAGTGAACTAAGAAATTTTTTAGCTAGTTAAATGACAGATAATGAAAAATGTCCATAGTTTGTTACTTTGGGTGACTTTAGTGAAAAATGTCCTTGATATGAAATGAGGATATCTATTAGTTTAGTTTTTGTTTTATATTCTCTTGTACAAATTTTGTTATATCAGCTATACATGGATGCCAGAGAGTTCAGATTTAAACGTTGTCCTATTTTCAAGGTCAAAAGTGGGGAGAGCTGGCCCACATATATATAATTTTTTTTTACAAAAAAATAAAATAAAATAGATATAAAAGACGGTAGTTTCCATTATTCATCATATGAGTTGAACATGAAAGAAGAAAGCCATAAGGCCTGCCTACAAAGTAATACCAGAATCATTTTCAATTTAACTAAAAGTTATCTTAGATTTTACACTTTGAGATATTATAATTTCTGATTCTATTGCATGTCCTTAGATCAAACCATTCAGAAACAAGCTGAAGATATAAAGAACATTTCTAGTAGGTATGAGCGTGATAAGAAGTACTGGACAATAGCAGTCAATGACTTACAAGAAAAGATTAAGGTATTTGGAAATGCATTATTTGTGGGTGTGTATAAGTATTCATAATTTGTTCTCAATATCAAGTTTCTGACTATGGATTTTTGTGCCTGGTTTCTTATGCAGCTGATGCATGAGGAGCATTTGCATCTTTCTCGCGAGGCACATGAATGTACAGATTCAATTCCCGAGTTGAATAAAATGATTTTTGCAGTTCAAGCATTGGGTATGCTATTGCTAGAGTTCACTCTTCTATTTTTCGGTTTTCAAATACAGGTGAAATAATAAGTTTATGCCACAAGATGTTCCATGGACTCATGAAATTATTTTGCAGTTGCTGAGTGTGAAGATCTTAAAGTGAAGTACAACGAAGAGCAAGCTAAGAGAAAAAAGCTCTTTAATGAGGTTCAGGAGGCTAAAGGCATGTGTCATTTTTCTACCTAGTAATTAGTGATGCAATTAATACGTTATATGTTGACAAGTTCAACTTATTAACTTTGTACGTGCTTAAAAATTATCAGGGAATATCAGGGTATTTTGCCGCTGCCGCCCATTAAGTAAGGAGGAGATGGCAGCTGGGTGTAAAGCAGTTGTAGACTTTGAGGCAGCAAAGGATGGATATCTTGGATTCCTGACGGGAGGCTCCACTAAAAGGTCTTTTAAATTTGATCGAGTGTACACACCGAAAGATGATCAAGGTATCTACATGTATATATATATTTCATTTGATTGCCTCCTAACAGTATTTAAGTTGGTGAAATCTGTATTGAGTTTGAGCCAGAGCTTTTGCTTTTGTCTTGACAGTGGATGTTTTTGTGGATGCTTCCCCCATGGTGGTTTCAGTTCTAGACGGTTACAATGTATGTATATTTGCTTATGGACAAACAGGGACAGGAAAGACATTCACAATGGAGGGCACTGAACAGAATAGGGGAGTCAATTATAGGACTCTAGAGCAGTTGTTTGAAATTGCAAAGGAACGAAGTGAAACTTTTTCATACAGCATATCTGTTAGCGTACTTGAAGTTTACAATGAGCAGATTAGGGACTTGTTAGCTACATCACCATCATCGAAGAGGTAAGATTACAGTTGTTTATTTGAACTTATAGCCACAGCCATCATAGAATTGATGGTTTGAATATTCTGTAGCTCAAAACTTGACTTGGTTCAGCTGAGAAAAGATTCTCAACATTTTGGGCATCACCTTGCAACATAAAGCTTACACAAATTTTCGTGGAATTTTTAGGTTGGAGATAAAACAGGCTTCTGAAGGGTGTCATCACGTTCCAGGGATAGTAGAAGCCAAAGTTGAAAATATTAAGGAAGTGTGGAGTGTACTGCAGGCTGGAAGCAATGCTAGAGCTATAGGAAGTAATAATGTTAATGAGCACAGCAGCCGATCTCATTGGTACTATGCTCTATTGTTTTCTCCTTATTCTGTTTCCTTGGGTGATCTATTTAATTTCTTTTACTCTGTGTTTTTATACTAATATATAAATATTGTACCTGTTATTTAGCTTGCTTTCCATAATGGTAAGATCAAAGAACTTGATAAATGGAGAGTGCACCAAGAGCAAGCTTTGGTTAGTGGATTTGGCAGGCAGTGAGAGGCTTGCAAAAACTGATGTACAAGGAGAGCGACTAAAGGAAGCTCAAAATATCAATAGATCCCTTTCAGCTCTTGGAGATGTGATATCTGCTCTTGCAAATAAAAGTAGTCACATTCCTTACAGGTCTGCTTTATCTGTTGTGCGCATTTAGGTCATTCCTCCACCAATCTTCATATTCTGGTTTTTAACAATGCTTGTTGCTGGGTTTCAGGAACTCTAAGTTGACACATCTACTTCAAGATTCATTAGGTAAAGCTAAGTTGTCCTAGCGGTGTTTGTGTGTGATTGTGTTTGCATGCCTTGATTTGTTTGTTCAAAATTTTGAGGCTTGGGTTAGTACTTGCGTAATTCTCTGATTAAATTAAATGGTCAATCTAGCTCTAAAGGAAAATTGATTTCTGGTAGTTGTTAACTTGTTTTCACTTACTTTATGACTTATGAGATTATTATTTATGTATTGCAGGAGGTGACTCTAAAACTTTGATGTTTGTGCAAATAAGCCCTTCAGACCAGGATTTGGGTGAGACTCTGAGTTCTTTAAATTTTGCAACAAGGGTTCGGGGAATTGAGTTGGGTCCTGCGAAGAAGCAAGTTGACACAAGTGAGCTCCAGAAAACAAAAGTCATGGTTGGTACATTGATTTTCAGTTGAATCTTTAATAAATTTTCACTTATGTTTTCTTTATTACACTAATGATTTACATATTAAACATCTTTTCTTTCGTTAAACAGCTTGAAAAAGCAAGGCAGGAAGCAAGATCCAAAGATGAATCTCTAAGGAAGCTAGAAGAGAGCTTACAAAACTTGGAGAGTAAGACCAAAGGAAAAGATCAAATCTACAAAAACCAACAAGAAAAGATCAAAGAACTTGAAGGGACACTTGAGTTGAAGACAGCCTTGCACAGCCAGTTAGAGAAGCAAGTTTCACAACTTTCAGATAGATTGAGGGGGAAGGAAGAAATCTGCTGCAGTCTCCAACAAAAGGTTGCTCTCTACCTTAATAATTATTATTTCTGTGCTTCTCTCTTATTAATGCTGACTGGAACTTTATCTGTTGAAGGTCAAAGAGTTGGAGGTTGAGCTCAGAGAAAGACACAAGTCAGACTCAGAATATGCATCTTTGCAACAAAAGGTCGCCAGACTCATGTTTTGGATTTTTTTCCCATTTTTATATGTTTCTTTTAAGTCGGAGGCCCTTTTTGTATTGCTTTTCTTTTTTTAAAATGTGTGCAAGTTGCTGCCTCTTGATATGTTCTAAAAAGATGAAAGCTTAACTTTGTTCTTTTTGGAGCAGGTTAAGGATCTTGAAAACCAACTGAAAGATCAAATGCAAGAGTCTGAGTTTCAATCCACCATTCTTCAACACAAGGTTTTTAAAGACAATCATTCCCAGTGCATAGTTTATTATACATGTTGACAACGAATTAGGTCATAAATACTTTTGTTTCTTCATTGACTTAGGTAAAGGAGCTCGAGATAAAACTGAAAGACCAGGAACAAAAATCAGACTCCTCCGCACTTCATCAAAAGGTTCCTGCACTACCCCTTTTTGTCCTTATTTCCATTGAATAGTTACTTTCTTATATGTTTTAATGCAAGCTATTCACGCAAGGTTTTTAAAGACAAGCATTCCTAGTGCATAGTTTATTATACATGTTGACAACGAATTAGGTCATAAATATTTTTGTTTCTTCATTGACTTAGGTAAAGGAGCTCGAGATAAAACTGAAAGACCAGGAACAAAAATCAGACTCCTCCGCACTTCATCAAAAGGTTCCTACACTACCCCTTGTTGTCTTTATTTCCATTGAATAGTTACTTTCTTATATGTTTTAATGCAAGCTATTCAGTGGAAATGTGCAAAATTCAAATATAGTGAACGGAAATATAATTACTGGTCAGTATCAAATGTATCATATGTTTGTACTTGTAACAAAATTTCCATCACATGATAAAAGATGTCTTGTTAAGGAAAATGTATTCTACAATGATAATATTCTACATACTTTATTATTCTGAAATTGTGATCTACAATGATAATATTTTAGAACTTTCCACATTTCCTTTTAAAATTCTGAAATAGATTGTGTTTCTACTATTCACAATTTTTTTAGTTTTTTCTCTGAGAGAAGACAAGACGGAAGAGAAACTAAAAGTGCTAACATTTATTTGACATGTGACACAGATTAAGGAACTTCAAGACAAGTTGAGGGAGCAAGAGAAACAATCAGAGTTTGCTGATGCAGTAAGGGCCACTCCTAATGAAGGAAAGACCTGCATAAGAGATGAAATCATGAATGATGCTGAGGCTTGCATCTTAAGGAGTTCGAATTCACTAAATCGTCCAATGAGTCAAGGGTCTATATCACTAAGAGGGAATGATTCTGTCCGTGAGATGAGAAGGAAAAGAGAGTTTAAAAGTGGTGAGACGGAGAACATCATTAGGCTACCAAATTCTTTTAATGATAACAAAGTTAGGAAATCCGACCCACCGAAGATTGCAAGAATTACAAGAACAGCAAAGCCAGCCACTGCTACTCAAGGGCCATCGGTTAATAGGAGGTTTAGCAGAGATCAGATTCAAGTTAAGGAGAGGGATACTGCGAAGAAAATCTGGTCAAGATAGTGAAGAAGAAAAAAAACATCAACTTTCTGTATGTTTTCTTTTTATTTATGTGTACATATATGCATACACATAGAGTACTTCTGCATTATGTTGTCAACATATTACTTTTCTCGTACTATCTTTGCGTGACATTAGAAATTCATTCATTAATGATTTTTTTTTTTTTCATTCAGTGTACGGCTAGAGTTTCTGTTGGTTTTCCGGATGTATTTGTGTTTGTTTTCCTTTGTTGACCTCTCTGTAATACCTTTGAGTGTGAAGTGGAATATATTTGATATTTTAGTTAGGTTAAATTGTACATGTTTTAATGGCAACAGAGTTTATTAAGAAGTGCTGTGAATTGAATTATTGGGGAACCTTTGGAGGAGCTAATTTTGAGTCCATAAGCTTTGAGTGGAAGGAACTCAAGGGCCATACTTTACAGTGATTCTAGTGTTGACTAGGGTTGGATGCAAATGTGCATTTAATTTGAAGATGGATTTCAAAATTGCAAAATAATTGTTTTAGGCTTAGGTTCAATTCAAAAAGGTTAATTGCTATGGGGGGCCTTTGTTGCTACCTTGCAGCCACTTCATGGGGCAAACTCAGTTGTCAGCTAAGAGGGTCTCAGATTGTGGTGAATTAGGAGACCAGCTTAGTAGTAGCATATGTTGAGCCACCACGCATAGCCAACAAGCACATGCATAATTAATATAGGATTAGCAACATTCACTTACATTAATGCACCGGCTGCTATTCATATTTTTACCTATGGTATTGAAATAGATAAGAAATTAAGTTGAGAATTGTAACTCAAGTGATCAAGAACAATTATTCCGTAACAGAGTTGGGTATAATCAGACCAAGCCTAAGGCAAGCACTCTACCTTTTTTTGGATAAAGGCCTCAATTTAGCAACCTTCTTAAACCAATTTCAAACCCAACGGAATGCCCCTAAAATAATTCTCACCATCGTTTGAGGAGGCCTGTTTTTTTTCTTATTTGTGGTAAAAACGATGGCCGCATTTTGTTTTATTAAAAAAACACTCATCGGCAAAGTACCCATTAGTGTAGTGTTTTAAAGCAATTATTCTTTAGAAAAGACTCTGAATTCGAGTCCTAGCATCCATGTATTGTGTGTGAGTTTAATTTGTTATCACTACTCTCAATATGAAAGGTCCTAAAAAAACAACATTAAACCCAAAATTGAATAAGAAAGAAGTCACACACAAGCACTTTGGTTTGAACATTGCAGTCAAAGATACAGATATCGTGAAAGAAAGGGAAATTTGTAGTTAAAAACCAGTCTTACAGAAGAAGCTAAATGCACATATTTGAAAACAAAAACAATGAAATGATGAGGGTTGGCTTGGTGGGAGGAAGGAAGGTGTGTGAGGGCGGTGTTGTTTTCCGACCCCTAAAGAAAATGCCAAAAAGGGTGACTATATGAAAGCGATTTTCTTGTTCTAAAGGGGGTCCCCATTGTCCAACAGGTCATCACAGACACAACAAAACAAAATCCCCGAACGTTATTATGTGATGATGATGACATGTTTGATTGCTTAATTGCCACATCTCTCTGTTTTGCTTCGCTGTATGGAGAGAAACAATCTATCTTTTCTTTTCTTTTCTTTTCTATTACATTGACCAAAAAAAAGATAGAGCTAGCAACAAGAAGAAATGCAAGTTTGCATATGAATTTTGTGCAATTCTTTCAATTCGTTTGACATGTTGTTGTGAATTTGAACTATACACATTTAAATAAGAATCTACATGCACTAGTAAAAAAGGTCGCAACAGTCACCATTATTTGGTGCCATTTGTGGCCGTGACAAAAGACACTAGTCACCTTTTTTGATTTTTTTGGTGATTAAAAAGGTTTTTAGTCACTTTTTTTTTGCTCTTTTTAGTGACTAAAGTCTTTAGTTACAACAGTCACCAAATAATAGTGATTGTTGCCTTTTTTTGGTAGTGATGATTATCGATTCAGATAAATGATTTAGTAACCAACAACACAATATTTTCCTATGTCGGTAAGATATGTAAAGTCATTTTTGCATTAAAAAAGTATGCCTTGATATTTATATGGATTAGGCAAAAAGCAAGGAGGAGGCTATAATCTCAGTCAAAACCATTATGCATAAAAGAGGTAATTATCTAAAACCTTTTGATTCGTGTCATCATGAAGCATTGCCCTTCTGAAATAACGTGCGGTTGAATAATTAAAGAAATGTCTGGCTACTTGTAAGCATGACCTTCGTGCTCTTTCTTGGAAGGGTCCACACATGCATGATTGGACGGTGGATGATGATGAAGCCAACAAAATTACCAAGCAACACACACACCCAGAGACGGTATGTGGTGGGGCCAGAGCTGGGCTGCAGGATAAGGCCAGGTCAAGATGAGAAACACTAGATTGTTTCTCAACAAGAAGTCATGAGCTTCTTGCAGCTATATCTATATGGGTTGTAACTTGTAAAATGACAGTTGACACAACGCACAGAAACAGTCTAACCAAAAAAAAAAAGTGTTCTTCCACTCAGTCCTTCACGATAATCACGCAGTTCTTCATGTTCTTCCGTTGTTGAGCCACTCATCTGTCTCTGTCTCTAAAGCCAAATGTTAATTAACAATTATACATGCATGCATGGTGTATATATAATAGTTTTTTTGTTGTTGTCATAGTTTATAGTTTATAATGGGAGGGACCTGTTAGCATAATTATATATATATATTAATTTATTGATTTGTTTATAGGTTTTTATTGAATACATGTGGGTCTGAGATGGTATGAAAAAGCAGCAACATGTTTATGAAGGATGAGGAGG
>NW_018922993.1:20564-42562 GCF_002207925.1 Prunus avium | reverse complement strand
CTCTCTCTCTCTCTCTCTCTAAGAGAGAGAGAGGTTTTGCTGATGCAAAGAGTAAGAATTCATTGATATTAATATGCATGCAAAGATTTGCTTAAGAATTGAAGGACAAGCAAGCAAGCAAGCCATTCGTGTATTATGTAAAGAATTAATGGCAAGCATGCTTTTTGGATACATATTGAGTATATATATATATATACATGCACATGGACATAAAGGGAAATGTAGGAGGAGCTTTATGCGATATTATTTCTGCTAAAAAGTAAATAAGTGGATAGCTCTCTCTCTCTCTCTCTCTCTCTCTCTCTTAGACTCTCTCTCTCTCTCTCTCTAAGAGAGAGAGAGGTTTTGCTGATGCAAAGAGTAAGAATTCATTGATATTAATATGCATGCAAAGATTTGCTTAAGAATTGAAGGACAAGCAAGCAAGCAAGCCATTCGTGTATTATGTAAAGAATTAATGGCAAGCATGCTTTTTGGATACATATTGAGTATATATATATATATATATATATACATGGACATAAAGGGAAATGTAGGAGGAGCTTTATGCGATATTATTTCTGCTAATGTGTTTTTTGAAAGTTATTGTGGGGTCTGTTTAGTTTCACATAAAATAGGCAAGGTAAAGAATAAAGTAGGGCAAGGCAGAGGGAGAGAAAGGGTTTGCTTTTCCCTCTCACTTGTCATGAAACAGAATCACAATGAGAGATGCTTTCAGTGGTAGCAATTAGCACGGAGGGAGGAGGGCTCGTCCTCCAAGACTCTAAAAAGCTAAACACACACCTTTTTTTTGATACACCAAAAATCGAACCCTAAGCTTTAAGATGCCACATTTTTGTTTCTCTCTCTTTCTCTCTCTCTCTCTCTCTCTCTCTCATTGATTCAAATGTTGACAGTCCTTCATTCAATGCACTTTCAAACCACCACTTTTTCAGACAGCACCAAATCATGTACGCACCACACTGCCACTAATTATTACGAAGACAGCCCAAGCCAGAGAGAGCGAGAGAGAGAGAGAGAAGGCCGAGGGTGATCAGAGGCCAGCTAGGCTGGCTCAACATTGCAACTATTGCAGGGCTATGGAGGCTTTAAGTAGCTGGCCATTACTGCTACTGAGCTACTGAGCTACTGTGGTGTGTTTCTGTTTCATACAATGACATTGTGATCAGAGGCCGAGGAGGAGAGATGGAGCCTGAGACTCAGTTCCTTGATAGAGATGTATAGAAAGAGAAAGAGATCAGAGGGGAGACAAAGACACACTAATTAGTAGACAGTGAGAGTTGTAGATACTGACTGAACATAAAACAAATCAAAGATATGGTATTAAGTCCCCATTTAATAACAGCCCAAAATCTATATACACAGATCCCAATGGGATTTTTATTTGAGACAAGGGAAGAAGCTAGAAAGAATGAATGAATGGATTAAGTAGTGATCAGATTTAAATGCTACATTGTTTAACTAGCATCATACTTGCTACATTCAATCCAATGTTATAGATTCTTAACTACTCGAAGAAACTTGGATACCCACAAAACGATTTCTTTTTGGGGGGAGAGATCTAGAGAGAGAGAGAGAGAGAGATGTTCTTGCATTTTGGTGCAAGGATATTATTTCACTTCATGAAAAGCTAGTGTATTTATTGCTACCATAAACAGCAACTTTTTTCCTGAATCTACATGCATAAGAAATGGGGAAAACTACATGTGAACTGATGAACATCAACACAAAGCACTGCACAAAAAAAGAAGAACATAATGTAAAAAAGCAATGCAACAAGTTATCAAATTAAACAGATGAGAATACTATTGATCAACATATTACTGAATTCTAAAATATACAAATGGATTTAGGGCAAAAAGTACTTTTCTTTTTGTTACCAATTAAACTTTTACATTTTTGCATATGAACCCAACAAAACCAACAACAAAACATATGCCAAAATGGGGTTTTAGTCTTGGACAATTTCTTAAAATAAACAATAATATAACTTCCCCACTTTTTCATGATCACCCTATGCTTTTTGGATTTGTGTCTACCTCATGATCATCTAGGGCAAAGCATTATATTGCTGCAAATCATGGCTACTCCACGCTTGAATTCCATGCTGCCAGTTGCTTGTGTTTTCATTGCCACCGCCGCCACCGTTTCCACCTCCGCTGTTGGTTGGAGTCGGAGTCACTGGCGGCGCATAAGAATTCCCAAAGAACCACTCCGTCGCTGTATCTCCGCTCGCACTTGCACCTTCTCTTCTTCCATGAGTGCCAACAACTTGATGTTGATGCTGATGATCAGCTTTTGTTGAAACCTCCAGATTCTGAAACAAGCTTATGGGTGCAATCTGCTGCGTTTTCTGCTGCTGTTCTAGCTGAGACTGCGTTGTCTGAGTTGACTGATCATGATCATTGCCACTCCCAAACAACATGGCCAGCCTCTGCTGTTGCAATTTCCAGTGAAGGTCTTGGTTAATGGAGCTCAAGGACTCAATCGACGACGCAAGGCTGCTATGAACATTCATAGAACTCATCATATTCTGAGTAGCACTAAACCCATCACCGCCACCGCCTCCTCCACCGCCGCCTCCGCCGCCCAAAGTGAGCGGATAATTGAAACCCAGAAAAGAATTACAAGAGGCTGATGTATCAAGAGGAGTGCTTATAGTCAATCCAGAAGTACCCGAAACGTCTCCAAAAGCCGAAAACTGGTTGTTGTTGTTATTAAAACTGATTCCAGATGAAGGGTTATGGTGGAGCCTGCTAGGCAAAGATGATAGGCCGCCGAGCTGAAAATCCATGGCGGGAGAAATGCCATGGAAGAACTTCAAGCCGCCCAGCATCATATTCTCCGAGGAGGAAGAGGCAGCGGAGTCTTTCGAGTCGAGGCTGCAGGAGAGCCTGGAATTCGAGGACGATGACCGCACTCTCTTGTTCTTCCGGCAGCCTCCACCGATGGGGACATTGCGCAAGGCGCCGCCTTTGGTCCAGTATCTCCGGCAGGTCTTGCAGAAGTGACGTGGCTGCGTGAGGCTGTAGTTGTTGTAGTAGCAGAATTTGGTGTTGGGCGAGTCGCATCTCGGGCACTTGAGGGCTTGCTCCGGTGGCGGATGCTGCTGCTTTGCTCCTGAGGATGATGATGACGTGGGCTTCGCCCGGCTGCTTGCGCCTCCTCCTCCACCTCCTCCTGCTGCTAGGCTCTCACCGCCTTTTGTGCCGGGTGGAGGCTTCCCTGGCGGTGTGTTGTCGGAGGACATCATGTTTATGTTTTGCTTTGCCGCAGGAGAGGGTGCTTGAATAATCGATTGATTAGTTTTGTGGGGGTGGTGTGGTGCTTGGGTTTCCTTTTGGAGAGGCAAAGATGTAGTCAATTCATTAGTTTCATGCATGGGATGGAAAGAGAGAGAGGAGGGGAAGGAGGGGAAGGAGGGTTGTTGAATGTCGATGGGTGCTTGTGATTTTCATCAAAGAGAGGGGGACGGGGATTTTAATTAGAAAAAAGAAGAAAGAAAAAAAATAGTGAAATAAGTAATAATAATATGGTTTTAGAACTTAGATCTGATAGAATAAATAAAGCTGAAATATATGAGAGAGAGAGAGAGAGAGAGAGAGAGAGAGGTAGAGGACAGAGAAAAAGAGGGAGAAGAGACAAGTAAACTAGATGATCTGAAAACGATCATCAGCTGGCAGAACAAAGAGATCCATAGGTATTTGGCATTCACAACAACAACAACAAAAACAACAAAACAATTTGGATAGAATCAGTTCTTTGATGGTCGGGGAGATGGAAAATGTGACCATACTGGGAGAGATTACTCTTATACCCAGCAGCACTGAAAATCAAAACCCTTTAATCTTCGGAGGAGCTGTGTGTACACGCGTTGCGCTTTTATTGACCAGTAAAAAAGTAATTTAAAACGTGATTAGTAACCCTAATCAAGTTGTTAAGAATTTCTTAAAAAAACGTCAAGGATGATGAAGTCATCTGAAGGCTGAGTCAGTTAGGCAGCAGCAGCAGCAACAGTAAGAGTGGGGGTCTCTCTCTGTCACTCACAGCAGCTTTGTCTATTCTTTCCCATGAAATGTCCCTTTTCAACACCAAACAAAACCATACATCACTTTAAAAGGCATGCATGCATAGTTCCCTTTTCTGTCTAATTATAATTACCTATAGCTTTTAGCATAATTAACCATTAATTATCTTGGTTAAAACTACTAAACTGTATTCTCAATTATTTTCTCCTCTACCTATGAAATTAATTCAAAGCACAGAGCAAACTTTTGGGCACTGTAGCTAGTTATAAAAAACAGAAGCGTTTCTTTCAATTATGCAAATTTTGTTAGCCATTTATGAACAGACACAAGATAAGGTTAAAAAGATGATCAGTCCATTATTAACATTCTCTAATTAAGAACTTTGTTTGTTGTCTGGAACTAGCTAGCTAGGCCTTGACCCAGCTTGTAGGGATTATGAGTCAGAGATATACCCATCTCGCCAGTTTTATAAAGTCTCTCTCTCTCTCTCTCTCTGTGTATAACTCAGGAATTTAACGGTCGCGATCACATTTTTTTTCCCTTTCGAAATTTGTCTTCTTCTTGGTCTGGATATTGATGAATTTTATTACTTTCTGCTGGGAACCAAGAGAGATGTACAACTCTCACAGACAGAGAGAAAGAGAGAGAGAGATTGAATATATATCATTTTCATGCTACTTTTCCATCTCGGTATGAAAAATCTTGAGCATTGATTTTCTTGCACAAAGTAAAGTTAGGAATCCTCTGAGTTTTGAACCTCCCCATCTTCACATTGCATACACATGCTTCTATATTGGAAAAGAGCAACGCTTGTTTGCAAATCTGTACTGGTTACAAAAACTTTTCTCATTCTAATCACTACATGATGTGTGATATGTAAATAATTGAAAATATCTTACTTGTTATTATAAACAAAAGATCCGAATCATGTAACGACTACGTATTGTCTTCACAAAAAGGCCTTTTTTTCTTGTAGGGATAACTATATATATACGTATATATAGGAAAAGAGCAACGCTTGTTTGCAAATCTGTACTGGTTACAAAAACTTTTCTCATTCTAATCACTACATGATGTGTGATATGAAAATAATTGACAATATCTTACTTGTTATTATAAATAAAAGATCCGAATCATGTAACGACTACGTATTGTCGTCACAAAAAGGCCTTTTTTTCTTGTAGGGATAACTATATATATACGTATATATGAATGATGAAATATACAATTTTCAGAACGATAGTTTGCATAAAAAGTTCTGGAAAGATAGTGCGTATGTGATGGAATATAACTTCATGCAGTTGCATGATATATCATATATAATATATATACACTATAAAGAGTTGAAAATGAAAGTTTGGTATGCATTGTTAACTCATTTTCCAACCTCATTTGTCCCTACATATTTTTAATAGTAAATTTGGCTTACACCCTTCAAATTCAACTTATCTTACTTGCAACCCTTCACTTTTTGTTCCTATAAATAATACCCAATTTTAATAAGTAAAAACCCATGACTAGGATCGAACTCATCAAGTTATCTTATTAAGCTCAATTTTTTATTTATTATAATTTTTTTTTTGAAAGAACCTTAACGGAACGAGGGAAACTTTATTGATAAAACGAAAGATTACAACGGGGGGGACAACACGCCTGACCCAGACTCAACAAATCACATAATAGGGCGTCCTAAATAAGATCAGAGGGCACCTCAAACCAAATAAAGTTGTCTACATTATGCAGATCAAAACGAGCAAGTCGGTGTGCAACACCATTTGCTTCCCTATGAGTAAACTGAAAAAGAGAGCCAGGAAATTGTTTCTGAAGATGCTTGACATCTTCAACAATGGTACCAATGTTTGAATAATTTTTTGATTCCCCAATTTATTGTGGTGATTCCCTCTAAAAAATTTGTTTGCAATTAATTATTCATTTTATTATTAAAATTCATCAATACAGTCAACAATGTGTTGGCCGAAAAGGGCAGTTTTCCTTATTGCCTTTTTGAAATTTTATTCCATCTTTTCGGACAATAATCTATACCTATTTTAGAACTTGGATTTCATTTATTGTACCTAGTTTTTTGGTGGATAATAATCTACCTATTATTTTTTTTATAAATGATTGTGTATCTATATTTTCTATAAATTATTGTGTATCTATTTTTCTGTAAAAATCTACCTATTATTTTTCTATAAATTATTGTGTATCTATATTTTCTATAAATTATTGTGTAACTATTTCTGTAAAAAAATTTGGTAGATAATATACCTATATTTTTATATGTATATATTTATATTTATATTTTTCATAGGTACAATATTGGATATGTAATTTACGGATTTTTATTTTGGTTTGCAATTTTAGGGGCGATATGTTAAGGGAATGGCAACCAAAAGAAATTGGGTGATTGATATGCTATTAATAGGGAGTATTAATTACAATTATGGCAGTTAATGAAATGCTTGAAATAAATTATAAATAAAATATAAAGTCTGGTGGCAAAACGATGTAAACATAGGAATATTATGACCTCTTATATCTTATTGGTCATTTAAATTTGATGGGTCTATGTCTAGGAAATAGAAAATGTAGGGATATATATATTTGTAATTATTTAATGTAGGATGAGGCTGCGCTTCCGTACATTTGTATCTCTCCACTTGCATGATGGAGTCCAGTGGAGAGCTGGGCATATTATTGTTGACTCCTTCCGGCACGGTTGTCTAACAAAATCGTAGATAGTGTCGTTCAAGATTTAGTATCATAGTGTTGTTGAAGTCAAGCAAGCAAGCTAGGCTATAAAATTGACAGATTGTACTGATTTAGACATAGAGCCAGGCACAGGGCATTACCGACCAAAGACGTTAAGGAAGGAAATGGTGGTGGAGAAACGTGGACCGCCGTAAAACCAGTCTGGCTAAGCCAAATGTGTCCATATTTAGAGAGAGAGAGAGAGAGAGAGAGAGAGAGAGAGAGAAACACGTGATAGAGGTGGCCAGATTCCCGTGAGAGACCAAACCAGAAGCCAAGCTAAATCCATAACCTCCCAAATCAACACATAAAACCAATGTTTCCTTCTGCCCTGCCACTATTACGTACGAACCAAACGTTACAATTATATCTCACGGGCCTTCCATCCATCCCCCCCACAAATACCCATCATCTAACCACTTTCAAGTTCCATCCGTCATTTTATTATATCCATATTTGTTTTATGTTTTTCTTTCTTTCTTTCTTTCTTAATTATTTATTAGTGTTGTTTTTCATATGGTAATGATGGCTATTTGTCAGATTATCGTAAAGCCTTCAAGAATGGCGGAAAGCGCTTTAGTTTTTTTTTTTTTGATGAAAAAAGCGCTTTAGTTTAACTGTCAATTAAGATAATGTTTGATTTTGTTTACAATTGACAGACGACTGACATGGCATATTTAACGATTATCAAAAATTTCTTTCTTAATCAAATCACTTCCTAACAAGGAAATATGTGAACTCTTTGTCTTTTAAGAGAAATTATTCTTTTAGTACTATTCATCCATATGTTTTAAAATATAGCGAGAAAATATGACAAAAATGACTGCTTTAGAATAATGTTATACTTTTTATTTTGTGTTTTGACAAAACGAAATACTCTAATATACGGAAAGAGGGATCAAACTTGAGTGCAAGAGAGCGAACACGCTATTTTAGTCAACTGACCTAACTCGCATATACAATAACGAAAATCCACAACATCAGATGAACTGATTGTGAAAATTATTAATTAATAAACCAGGTTATGATTTTTGTCATATATCTTCCATCAGCGTGCTTTCACTCTGCTCCTCCTGCTCTGTTCTGCTCCATGGACCATGGAGGGTGTTCTGGTCATTTCATTAATTTTGCAACTGTGAAGTCGCTCTCTAGTCTCTAATCTCAATTAGTCACGACTTTCAAAGGTTTGACTTTTAGTACTTCACTGCTACAAAGCTTCACTGCATGACATGCTTCCGCGTATTGATTTTTGGGGCAAATTAATTTTAATTTCAAGTCATAATTATTTTTTATATTTTATATCAATAAACATTCACTGCAAACTGCATCATAAACATGTCACATGGCAAAACACTCAAAATCAGATTTTGCTCACCATTTTAACACAAAACACTCTAAATCAGGTTTTGCTCACCATTTTAACCCAATGTGTATCATCGCCACCATTCTCAACACTTGACACATGTCCATACATAACCTTTGTTCCATAAATACAAGTAAAAAGTTAATAATTATTATATCTATGGACGCGTGTCAAGTATTAAGAAGAGTGATGATGATACATCTTCAGTTAAAACGGTGAACAAAAATATTTCCGTTTTGAGATCAACTTGCTAAAACACCCAACCGTAAAACTCTGATGGATGATTGGGCTATGATCTTTCACACCTGAAACTGACCCAACATAATCAGAAACAAATCCTATAAAGATCCCAGGTGGTTGAGAAGATGGGTTTACAGGCCTATATTCTTTTGGAATATTCTAGGCCCATATATATCAACCCCAACACAAAGGGCCAAGATATTTTTATTCAAGTAAAGAAGGGTATATATGCTTCAACCCAGACTTATATGGAGAGAGAGCTACCATTATATAAAGCTAAGTTGACTATTAAAACGTTTGAGAATTAACCCAGACTTAATCTTTTATGGGGTTTTTATTATTATTTCGAAATCAATTATCTTTCCTTTCAAGATGCATGCTAGTTATTCCTCGTATGATACTTTCATTTCAAAAAATTGGAGTCATTAATGTGCTAGAAATCAGGGAGTATCAATAACAAATCAGGGAGTTAATGACATGCTTTAAAATAAATTAAATACAAACCATGAAGGCAGTGGCGAAAGAATACTTTCGGTCAAGCCAATTTACTGAGAAAAGTGATGTTTATAGCTTCGGAGTCAGGGACGGATCCAGGATTTCAAACTTTACTGGGCTAAATTTAACTTACATATAAACATACTAAGTAGATAGAAAACTGATCAACCGTATTATGTAATTTCATTGATAACAATAAATAATAATACATGAAAAATTGTTTTATGTAAAAATATTGGGTAAGTATAAAAAATAGTTTTTTGGAATAATCATTTTCTCAAGATAATTTTTGGCGGCTTTTATTCCTTACACATCAAATAAGAAAACTTGATTTTATGGGATTTTAGTATGAAGTATATATTGACTTAATGAGCCATCATTTTTAGCCTAAATCGTATTTTGCACTAAAATCGATTTTTCATATTTTGATTTGGTAGGAATTTGATTTTCTAGTATTTTTATTTGAATCCAAATAGGGGGTACTTCCTTATTTACATTGTAAACTTAAGTAAATGGAGTAATATAAAAAATAAATTAAAGTAAAAGGAGAAAGACATTTACTTAAATGTTGAAAATGGAAATAAGGTAATCTGTATACCTGGAGTGCACCACTACCAGCTGAGCAAATGGGAAATTTGAAGCACCTCATTATGCCTTCATAGGTCCTCCACAACACATGTGGGTACATATCAAAACGTAAAGTATTTGAAATAATATATATATATATACAAATACATAACAGTATATTACTTTTAAAATATTAAAAAATTGAGTGGGGGCCCGTGACCACACTGGTCTCAGTGTGGCTCCGCCCCTGCATGAAGGTAGATCCCATATATTGTAATTTAGTTAATAATAATAGGTCATATCCATCTTAGTGCCCGTTTGGCATTGCTTATTTGAGGTGATAAGTGATTTTAAAAAAAATTTGGGAAGGCCAGCCCGTTTGGTAAACTGTGAGAAAATCACTTATTGTTAAAAATTGCTGTGAGAGAAAGCTATAAGGGAAAGTAGCTAATGAGGTGCTTTCATTTTCTGATTATGCAGGAATCAGTTTCGAAGTGGCGCTGGGTTTAATGATTATGCGGCAAACGCCAAACTGCTTTCTCTCACATCTGATTTCTCTCACTACAAATCTGACAACGATTATTTTCACAGCACAACAATGCCAAACTGGCCCTTACAAGTTTGGATTTTAGTTAGATGTTTAAAGTTATGTGAGTTTGTGTCTAGGATTTAAAAGTTGTAAGGACATCTATGTGAAGAACCCAAGACGGCACATTGCAATGGGAAGCTTGAGCACACAAAAATGACGAAAAACCAAGATAATTTTATTCAACTAAAGAAGGGTACACACGCTTGAAATTGAAGATGACAATCCAGTCTAGTAGGGGAGGAGGCCCCCTACCTAGCCAACTTAAGAAAATTAGATAAAAATGCTAACTATAATTAATAATATTATGGAATAGGGTTGAAAGAAAATCAACAAAAGCAATGGCAATGATGATGGTTGCCAAATAGTTTGCAGATGCCTCCTTTCTCACAACCTGAAGTGCAAAATGTCCAGCATTTTCCACCGTCTGGGTTGTCATCCGCACCAGGGACACACTTTCCAAGTTCAGGATGATCAGTACAACACTTAGAACCTTCAACAGTTGCTATCTTCCAAACTGAAATTTAAAAATAAAAAAGACACTTAATTAATTCTCCAAAAAGATTATAGTCTTAGTGCGATATGAACCAAAAATTAAAAAACAAAAAGCCTCTTGAACAAACTCTGCAATATATAAAATTATATTACAAAATATTTACGGAAAAAACAAGTGTAGACATGGGTTTACGCATTTGAGCAAACTCTAGATTCTTAGATTAAAAGTAATTAAAATTGATCCAATTTGGGTTTTCTATCGACTCATACACTGATCATAAAACAAAAGAAAACCCTAATAGCTTGCATGCATGGGCATCTGTTTGACCATATATATAGGAGATTGAAAAGCCTAACTAACAGGAAAAAAATAAAAAATATATGATTGAAGATCATTGAAACAAACCATTGGTGGTTGACAAGAGCACCAAAATGAGGACGAAACAAGGGATTGTAAACTTAGCCATCGTAGAATTCACTTCACTTCTTCTGCCAAAAAGTTGGCGACGATGTGTTAGGGAGGAGTAGTTGATTCCTCCCTCTCTCTCTAATTTCTCACTTGCCCGGTTCAAGACTTTCCCTATTCCAAGTAAGTAAACACGATTATATTTGTTTTGCTTTTCTTTAGGGTAAAATTGGCAATAGATGGACATATAAAGTATTTTGGGAGAAGTTGGCCGAAACTCTTCTTTTATATGAGTATATAGATATGACCCATATATATACAGAGAGCTTCAGTTGACGGATCCCAGGACACTCTTGTAGGTCCCACTAAACCCTCAATAAGAGGGGACTATATATATATGCATTTGAAAACTAATTATAATATAGAGCTTTTTAGTGAAATTTATCATCTCAATTGGTTCAGAATTAGGAAAACTAGTTGTGGCTGTAGCTTGTATTGTTTTTGTCATGAATTATGAATGAAAGTACTATCTTTTTATTTTTTTTAATGTTATTTTCATCTTAAACAAATTTCTAAACTTTTACACCACCAACTCTTGAGGTAATAATCAGGTACTGATGATAGTAAAGACTAGAAGTTAACGTTGACCCGAAAAAATTAAAAGGACTAGAGAAGTTTATATGGAGCTCTCATATCAAAGAATGAGTAACAAAGTTTGCCTAGAAATTAATAGCCAAAAATTACATAAACATCGACTTTATTTCAAGGATAAGATACACACGACAAAAAATTAAGCACACCTTGCGCATCTTAAAATATATTCTTCGTCTATATGGAATTAATAAGGCCAATCATCCCATGCGCGACGAGACGATGATCCTTAGCAATTCATCTTATTGCCAAACAAGGCATGTTGGCTAGGAAGTTATTTCCATATTAATATGGAGATTTTATGGTGTTTGCCACATCAATGACAAAGCGATACTTAAAATCAGCCTTGGCAACTCGTTCAAGGGCAGTGTTCACATAATCCATTGGAATAACTTCAACATCTGCTGTGATATTGTGCTTTGCTGCAAAGTCTATCATCTCTTGGGTCTCTTTCATTCCCCCAATTGCACTGCCAGCAACAAGCTTCCTCCCTAGTAATTAAATTACAGATTTACTTAATTTTGGTCTTAGAGATAGAGTTTAGATTACTCTGAAAAAAAAAAAGTAATGAGCAAAACTAGGCCGAAAATAAATTGAACTTACCCAAGATTAAAGGGAAAACTGGTAACTCAGGAGGCTGGATTGGAGCACCCACCAGAATTAGTTTTCCATTGGTCTTCAACAGGCCAACCAAATGCAAGAGAGGGTGAGCGGCTGAAACAGTATCGATGATACCATCCATTGTACCCATGGCAGCCTAATTCCATATAGTGCAATATTGATATGCAAGTACAAAGAATAAATTTAGACCCAAAAAAAGTACGAAGAATAAATTTAATTTTTTGGAAGAAGTTGGAGCATGTAGGAGTTACTCAAAACGAGAATTATTGCTAGCTAATGTACCTGCAATTGCTCTTGGTCGTGACTAATCAGAAATTCATCAACACCAAGTTGTTCCACAGCTTCCTTCTTCTTATTGGGGGAGGTACTTATCACAGTAACTTTTGCTCCAACAGCTTTGGCAAACTTCACGGCCATATGGCCAAGGCCACCAAGCCCCACCACACCCAAATGCTTACCAGGCTCCATCAGCCCAAAGTATCTCATAGGGCTGTAAACTGTGATCCCAGCACACAGCATTGGGGCAGTACCTTGTAATGGAAGGTTTTTGGGGATTTGAACGACAAAGTGCTCATCGACTACTATCTTGTCGGAGTATCCACCGAAGGTTCTTGATCCGTCTTCGTGGTGTTTGTTGTAGGTCCACACCATTTTGGGGCAGTAGTTTTCCAGGTCCTGTGTGCAGTTGTCGCATGAGCGACATGAACCCACCATGCACCCAACTCCGGCTATGTCTCCTACTTTGAATTTTGTAACATTGCGCCCCACCTTTGTCACTTCTCCTACAATCTCGTGTCTGCAAAATTTCGATGAAAATGCATATTATTTTCCGAGTTATTTTCATGCCTGCTCATTATTTATAGGGTGACATTTGAGATTAAATTCCATATACTAATTAAGCTTAGTTGAACCAATAAATTAAATAATGTACCCTGGAACAATGGGATATATGGTCATTCCCACTTCGTCCTTAGCGAGGTGAAGGTCTGAGTGGCAAATTCCACAATTGAAATTTATCATCTCAATTGGTTCAGAATTAGGAAAACTAGTTGTGGCTGTAGCTTGTATTGTTTTTGTCATGAATTATGAATGAAAGTACTATCTTTTTATTTTTTTTAATGTTATTTTCATCTTAAACAAATTTCTAAACTTTTACACCACCAACTCTTGAGGTAATAATATGATAGTAAAGACTAGAAGTTAACGTTGACCCAAAAAAATTAAAAGGACTAGAGAAGTTTATATGGAGCTCTCATATCAAAGAATGAGTAACAAAGTTTGCCTAGAAATTAATAGCCAAAAATTACATAAACATCGACTTTATTTCAAGGATAAGATACACACGACAAAAAATTAAGCACACCTTGCGCATCTTAAAATATATTCTTCGTCTATATGGAATTAATAAGGCCAATCATCCCATGCGCGACGAGACGATGATCCTTAGCAATTCATCTTATTGCCAAACAAGGCATGTTGGCTAGGAAGTTATTTCCATATTAATATGGAGATTTTATGGTGTTTGCCACATCAATGACAAAGCGATACTTAACATCAGCCTTGGCAACTCGTTCAAGGGCAGTGTTCACATAATCCATTGGAATAACTTCAACATCTGCTGTGATATTATGCTTTGCTGCAAAGTCTATCATCTCTTGGGTCTCTTTCATTCCCCCAATTGCACTGCCAGCAACAAGCTTCCTCCCTAGTAATTAAATTACAGATTTACTTAATTTTGGTCTTAGAGATAGAGTTTAGATTACTCTGAAAAAAAAAAAGTAATGAGCAAAACTAGGCCGAAAATAAATTGAACTTACCCAAGATTAAAGGGAAAACTGGTAACTCAGGAGGCTGGATTGGAGCACCCACCAGAATTAGTTTTCCATTGGTCTTCAACAGGCCAACCAAATGCAAGAGAGGGTGAGCGGCTGAAACAGTATCGATGATACCATCCATTGTACCCATGGCAGCCTAATTCCATATAGTGCAATATTGATATGCAAGTACAAAGAATAAATTTAGACCCAAAAAAAGTACGAAGAATAAATTTAATTTTTTGGAAGAAGTTGGAGCATGTAGGAGTTACTCAAAACGAGAATTATTGCTAGCTAATGTACCTGCAATTGCTCTTGGTCGTGACTAATCAGAAATTCATCAACACCAAGTTGTTCCACAGCTTCCTTCTTCTTATTGGGGGAGGTACTTATCACAGTAACTTTTGCTCCAACAGCTTTGGCAAACTTCACGGCCATATGGCCAAGGCCACCAAGCCCCACCACACCCAAATGCTTACCAGGCTCCATCAGCCCAAAGTATCTCATAGGGCTGTAAACTGTGATCCCAGCACACAGCATTGGGGCAGTACCTTGTAATGGAAGGTTTTTGGGGATTTGAACGACAAAGTGCTCATCGACTACTATCTTGTCGGAGTATCCACCGAAGGTTCTTGATCCGTCTTCGTGGTGTTTGTTGTAGGTCCACACCATTTTGGGGCAGTAGTTTTCCAGGTCCTGTGTGCAGTTGTCGCATGAGCGACATGAACCCACCATGCACCCAACTCCGGCTATGTCTCCTACTTTGAATTTTGTAACATTGCGCCCCACCTTTGTCACTTCTCCTACAATCTCGTGTCTGCAAAATTTCGATGAAAATGCATATTATTTTCCGAGTTATTTTCATGCCTGCTCATTATTTATAGGGTGACATTTGAGATTAAATTCCATATACTAATTAAGCTTAGTTGAACCAATAAATTAAATAATGTACCCTGGAACAATGGGATATATGGTCATTCCCACTTCGTCCTTAGCGAGGTGAAGGTCTGAGTGGCAAATTCCACAATAGAGTATCTTCATGCTGATATCATTATCACCATTGCCTCTGCAAGTACCCAAAAAAAAAAAAAAAAAACCACACAAGTTTGGTGAAGCCTATATCTTAAGCATATTTAAATAAACGAAAAATTGTCACGTAAGATTTAGCGAAATGGCGTGGAAGAGAAGAACAAGTAACTCAAATACCTCCTGGTGAAGTGGAAGGGAGAAAGAACACCAGAGGAATCTCTAGCGGCCCATCCATAGGCTTTCACTGCTTGGTCTTCGGCCCCTGATATTTCTTGAGACATTATTGTACCTTAGTCAATATTGTGTATGATCTGTGTATATTTCTTGAGAGAATTGAAATGAGGCAGAGTGTTGTGGTGTCTTGGTTGGGGGTTTGCGAAGAGATATATAGCATATGGTTGGGTAAGCTCCAAGAAAGAAAGTTGACGGAAATACTTATCATATGTATGTTTGAAACTGTGAGAATCAGCAATGACGTAGTGCGATCGACTTGTCGGCCATGTATGAATTTTCTCCTCCTATTTTGTAAAGTTTTTACCCCATCCTCAAGCCAAAGAACATGCGTTGACCAAATCAACGGAGCCACCAAGACAAAATTATATAAGGGGAGAATAAAAACCACAAGTCTTAATTGGACGAGTCTTGCCTCTTGGAACATATTTGATTACCATATGAAGATAGAGGCATCCACAGAGGGAGGATTAAACCGAGAGAGATCGGTTTAGGAGGAGATCGGTTGGAGTGAGTCTCATTTATTTTTTCTACCTGCTAAAAGTTTAACGTTGGATTTAATATCTGCTTTGGAGATGCTCTTAGTTTGTTGCCCTCTTGGAATCGGTGGTGTAGATGTCACGTTGATGTATTTGATTGTATTATTGAAGTTTATCTAATGAATTTTTTGTTTCATAAAAAAAAATTGTTGGATTTGATCTTATTTCTAAAGGGGATTATTTATATATATACACACATATGTTATAACATCAATTTTTAAAGACATGTAATTTATAGGCATATATAACTCTCTCAATCTTGGTGAAAATTGATCCAACAATTATATATGTGAGCATCTTCAAGAGAATCTCCAAGGGAGATGTCAAATATCAAATATTAAATTTGAATTTGATTGCTTAATTATGTTGTAATTTGACATATAATAAAGTTTTACATTCCACCCGATATCTCAAATTAAAATATTATTTTATCACATTAGGATTGATTTATTTATTGCTTTCTAACCACATAATTAAATAATGAAATAATATCACAAAGTCAAACATAAAAAAATTACAGCAGAATAGAGAAATTATTCCACGTTGAATTTAAGGAGATGCTTCATCATGATTATTTATGGTGTTTGCCACATCAATGACAAAACGATACTTAACGTCACCCTTGTCAAGTCGGTCAAGTGCAGTGTTCACATAATCCATTGGAACAACTTCCACATCCGCTGTGACATTGTGTTTTGCTGCAAAATCTATCATCTCTTGTGTCTCTTTTAGTCCCCCCATTGCACTACCCGCAATAAGTTTCCTCCCTGTTTTTTTTTTCCCAATATCAATTACATCAATTTGAAATCACTATTTTGATCTTATTTCTAAAGGGGATTATTTATATATATACACACATATGTTATAACATCAATTTTTAAAGACATGTAATTTATAGGCATATATAACTCTCTCAATCTTGGTGAAAATTGATCCAACAATTATATATGTGAGCATCTTCAAGAGAATCTCCAAGGGAGATGTCAAATATCAAATATTAAATTTGAATTTGATTGCTTAATTATGTTGTAATTTGACATATAATAAAGTTTTACATTCCACTCGATATCTCAAATTAAAATATTATTTTATTACATTAGGATTGATTTATTTATTACTTTCTAGCCACATTAATTAAAAATAACAATGAAATAATGAAATAATATCACAAAGTATCAAACATAAAAAAATTACAGCAGAATAGAGAAATTATTCCACGTTGAATTTAAGGAGATGCTTCATCATGATTATTTATGGTGTTTGCCACATCAATGACAAAACGATACTTAACGTCACCCTTGTCAAGTCGGTCAAGTGCAGTGTTCACATAATCCATTGGAACAACTTCCACATCCGCTGTGACATTGTGTTTTGCTGCAAAATCTATCATCTCTTGTGTCTCTTTTAGTCCCCCCATTGCACTACCCGCAATAAGTTTCCTCCCTGTTTTTTTTTCCCAATATCAATTACATCAATTTGAAATCACTATTTTGTTATAAAAAAAAAACCAAAAACGAGAAAGCAATTAAAAAAAAAAAAAAAGGGAGAAGGGAAATTACGTACCCATAATTATAGGGAAGACTGGTAGCTCAGGAGGCTCAATTGGAGCACCCACCAAAATTAGTTTTCCACTAGTCTTGAGCAAGCCAATCAAAGGCAAGAGAGGGTGAGGGCCTGAAACGGTGTCAATGATACCATCCATAGTTCCCATGGCAGTCTTAAAATATTATATGAAAATTAGTATTATACTGAACACATTGTCTTTTTTTCTTTGCGCTTGAGGGCAATGTAAACAATTAATCAATAAAAAAACTTATCAATTACCTCTAGTTGCTCCTGATCATGACTGATCAAAAAAGAATCAGCACCAAGCCTTTCCACTGCTTCCTTCTTCTTGCTTGGAGAAGAACTTACCACCGTGACCTTCACACCAAACGCTTTGGCAAACTTCACGGCCATGTGACCTAGGCCGCCAAGCCCGACCACACCCAAGTGCGTGGCGGGCTTTGAGAGGCCAAAATGTTTCAGCGGGCTGTACACGGTAATCCCGGCACACAACAATGGGGCAGTACCAGCTAATGCAAAACCATTTGGGATTAGGACTGCATAGCGGTCCTCCACAACCATGTTATCAGAATACCCACCAAAGGCTCTTGTCCCATCTTCATGCTGTCCTTGGAAGGTCCATAACATTTTGGGACAATAATTTTCTAAGTCTTGTTTGCAGTTATCGCATGAGCCACATGATCCTACTATGCACCCCACTCCGGCTATATCCCCAACTCTAAATTTTGTGACATTTTTCCCAATTCTTGTCACTTGCCCCACAATCTCATGCCTACAAAAATTATCAAAAAAGGAAAAGAAAAAGTTACTCATTAAATTTTACAATATAGTGTAAACCAGCTTGATCACCCGAGAAGAAATTTTACCCTGGGACAGTTGGATAGAGGGTCGGCCATATTTTGTTCTTGACCAGATGAATGTCTCCATGGCAAATTCCACAGTAGAGTATCTTTACGGTGATATCATCATCGCTGTTAGCTCTGAACACAAAAGCATGCAACGATTGTCTTGTTAAGTAAAAAATTAAGCTAGTTTTAGCGCAAATACGATAAACCAAATTGCCCCATTGTAGCATATAAGATTTCGAGTCTCTCCATCCATTAACAATTGGTTTTACGTACGTTGATTATGAAAAAAAAAATAAAGTTTGAGTTACCTCCTAGTGAAGTGAAAGGGGGAGAGAACTCCCGAGGAATCTCTAGCAGCCCATCCATAGGCATTGACAGGTGGTTTTGCTTCAGATGCAGCTTTAGTCATCGGCCCTATGTTGAGAGATTGATCAAAGACGTGAAAGCTAGCTCCAATTTACCCAAGATTAAAAGTTATTTTGAATTTGAGGTGAGTATATATTTATAGTTCGTGGGATTAGAATCTAGAAGTATCTGCAACAGATGTGTTGCTGTTAGCAATGACGTTTTTTCTACCTACTTTTCAAAACCTTTACCTTCTTATGATGTGTATGAGAGATTCAAACCCTGAAAATGGACTTAGGTGTTGGATTTTTATAGTATTTTATTATACGATTCAAACCTTTATTATTATATGAAAGGCATTTTGAACAAGCTGCTAAAAAGCTTTAGGAACGCGCTTCACGCGCGGCGATATTTGCTGGTTTTCGGAAGCTTTTGCTGCTCTCTGGAGGCTGCTGTTCGCGGCGGTTTCCAGGTTTGTTCCTCCGTTTTGTTTTTGTTTGTTTCTGTGAGTTGCTTTCTCTGATCATGGAGGAGGGTTCACCTGGGGTCTATATGAAGCACCATCGCTTCACTAAGAGAGTGAGAGCATCAGAGGATTTCAATTCTGAGTGCGAATTGGAACAGAGGTCCAGTTCTATTCCGTTTCTTAAGCAAGGGCAGACTGCTGATTCTGTTTTGGGGGCTAGATCTGAGTTTGGATTTGGAAATTTCAAGGAAGGGGCTCGATCTGGGTTTGGTTCTGGAAATCCCAGAGATGGGGCTCAATCTGATTTTGGCTCTGGAAATGTCATTGGGGCACAATCTGAGTTTGGGTCTGGAAGTTTTAAAGATAAACTTATGGGTAAGGTGAATCTAGTAAAGAATGTGGGTATTGATGTGTGTTGCCTTAGTGATACTCATGAGGATCTTAATGATGATGAAGACGTGGTTATTTCTCGAGGTGAGAAGGGGCCGAGCATTCAGTTTTCCGATCGTGCTATGGATCGTCTCTCCCAGCCTTGGAAGCATGCTCTGAAAGGGAGACCTGGTTTCTGTCCTGCTACAACACATATCACACGCATGGCAGCTTGGATAAGGGTGGCTGCTATTCAGCTTGAATGTTTTGATGTGTGGTCTTTGAAGCGTATTGGAAATTTAGTGGGGAAGCTATTGAAAATTGATTCTCTCACAACTTCTCAGAACCGAGGTAAATTTGCTCGTTTGTGTGTGGAGCTTGATCTAACTAAGCCTTTAGAGGCTTTTGTTCAAATTAATCAACATTGGTACAACATAGAGTATGAAGGCCTACCAGAAATATGTTATATGTGTGGTAAATATGGTCATAAGAGGGAAGTGTGTCCTCTGAGGGTTGAGGTTCAACCTGAGAAAACTCCTGAGGTGCCTATCGAAGAGTTCATGGCCATGAACACTGATTCTGGGGATGGGGTTAATAAGTTGCAGTATTGGGATTCTCAGCTAAGAGGCCCTTGAATGAATGTTCAGCCTAGAAGGAAATATAAGACTAATTTTAAAGATAGGAGGGGTAAGTGTTCTGGTGGGACTTCTAAGGGGTCCAAATTTGATGCCTTGAGACAAGTTGGGGAGGATTTTGGAGGAGAAGTGGATAAACTGTTGGTGGAGCCTTCTTTGTCTTCTAAGACGGTTAATATTATGGAGAATGTTGTCCCCACGGGAAACAAGATTTGGACTAAGTCTAAGTCCCCTAAAGACGCTTCTAGGCAAGTGTTGAATGATATTTCTAATAAAGTTGGGGCCAGTAAGTCTTTTTTGGTTGCAAAGGATAAGAAACTTGGGAAGCCTTTTGGAACTTCTTTTGATGCCTCTAATTCGACTGGTGTTGTTCAGTTCATGGGGAAGGAAGTTGGGAAGCCTAGATTGGTTAGTGAGAAAACTGATAGTTGGGTGGGGAATCATGATGCAAGCATAGAGAATGGTGTGTATATTTTTCGTCATCAACCCCCGAATATAAGGGAAGAAGATGTTAATTCTGAGGCCAATTTTGAGTATGAGGATGATGAAGTGGCTACTGATGCCTTTACTGCTGTTGATGTGGTCCAAGGTGAAAACATGGATTTGTCTGAGGGACAAGGTGTTGGTTCTGATCCTCAGATGACAAGTCATACCCTTACTAGTGAGGGTGGTATGACCATTGGTATTTGATGGGGTTAGCCCTTTTGTTCATTGTTTCTTTGGATTTTTCCTTATGAATATAGTTTGTTGGAATGTTCGAGGTGCTGCTAGCACCAAGTTTAAGTCTATTATGTTGGATTTAATTCAAACTCATCGTATGCATATTCTATTCGTCTGTGAGTCGAGAATCAGTGGTGAGAAAGCTTTTTCTATTGTTAAGTCTTTGTGTTTTCCTTGTTTTGAGACTGTGGATGCTGTTGGGTTTTCTAGTGGTCTGTGGTTATTATGGGATAATAGCAAAATTTAGGTGGAAATTATGGGAACATCATATCAAACTATTTCAGCATGTGTTTCTTGGAATGGTGGTTCTCCATGGTTGTTTACAGCTGTTTATGCCAGTCCTTGTATTAGAAAACGAGAGAGTTTATGGGAATATCTCAAGTTTGTTGCGGAGTGCCATCATTTGCCTTGGATTTTAGCTGGTGACTTTAATGAGATGCTGTCTGTGGATGATAAATTGGGTGGAGCTGTGACTTCTAGAGTGCAAGGGTTTTACAGTTGGTTTGATAATCATGGTATAGTGGATTTAGGTTTTTCTTGTCCTAAGTACACTTGGAGGAATACAAAAGTTAGTTAAAGGTTTGACAAGGCCATTTGCACGATGAATTGGAGAGGGTTATATGCTGATGCTCATGTTAGACATTTACCTAGAACTACTTCATATCATAATCCTCTTAAAATC
Source organism: Prunus avium (assembly GCF_002207925.1). Next base: position 21,112 of record NW_018922993.1, on the reverse strand, counting down.
TCTCTGCAGGCTTGTTTTGATGCTACTCCTCATGTTCGCCCTTTTAGATTTGAGGCTATTGAAGGAAACATGCATCTAATGCTTAGGAACCTATTTCATGGTTATCCGAGCTAAATGAGATGTTGTGAAAGAACTTATTCAAATTGGAATGACCATGCAATTGAATCCTTCTCTTATGTCAATACTCCTTATTCACATTATTAGATCATGGAATCCGATTGTCAATATCCTAATGTGAATTATTCCTTTTATATGATTATCCTGGTAAGATTTGAAGACTTCTTCTTTCAAGTCTTATCCACTACTCTGTGCAGAGATTTGACCAATCATATCTTGGAGTATTCTCTCTCCTTTACTGAGAGTAGAGATTCCTTGTTGTACATTCATTTGCTTCCATGACTCTATTGAGAATCCTGATTAGCACCTTTAAGCTATGCCTAATTCAGCATGACCGTATAGTGCCCTCAAAGATTAACAATATAGCCACAAAACATCTATGATGCCTCAGGTCTAAGGATTAGTTTGCACCATTGCAATTTATGAGTTCC
>NW_018922993.1:0-18550 GCF_002207925.1 Prunus avium | reverse complement strand
TCTATCCTTGATGTATGTTCTTCTTTGATTGATCACCTTTGAAAGCATGCTTCTTGAGGTTGTTGGGATTATGTGTATCTTCATGTTATCCTAAGCAATAAATGGGTGAAGTAAGAATTATCCATGTGAATTGGTTTCTTGAATACCTAATGTAAACACCATGCTATTAGGATTCTTGTGATGTTCATATTCTCTTTGAACTTAATGGGTTTTTCTTGTAATTGAATCAAAGTACTAAGCACACCTATATTCGATTATAGGGAAGGCACAAGTATTGTAGCACTCGTACTGCACTGTTCACGGCACTGTTCACGGCACTGTTCACAGGTGATAAATAGGTGATAAAAGGGTGATAGAAAGTGCTGTTTCTGTTTTTCTTTGGTTTCTTGTGTTGTTTCTTTTCTTTTACATTTCTTTACTCATTTTTAGTTTCCAATTTGCATTTGTGCATTTGTGGTGTGTTAAATTAGTGTTATTTACGTACTCAAACTATAACTTATAGGAAGCCGACAAGTTCTTCGTGGGATCGACCCCGTACTTACATAATCTTTACTTCATTAGATTCGTGCACTTGCGGGTATTTTTAATTGGTTGTTTGCACATTAATTTGTGTCCTTTTAGGAATGCAACACATAGATTTATAGAATGATGGGTATATGTCTAGAAAATAGAAAATGTAGGGATCTATATTGAACAAGTCCTTTATTTTAAGATTCGAACCTTTATTATTAGTCTAAATAATAATATGAAGATTGTAATAACAGTTGGATTTAAAAGGACAGCCATAATCTTTTATTAAGGATTTTCGTAAAGTCATGTCTCATGTAAATGAGAAATTTTTGTATCCCTATAGTCTTCTCTTACTTTTCTTCTATTAATGGACAATCTGATAAACTCTTGGCATCCCGATTACAGTGCATCTCTTGACATCACATGTCAGATCTTTCTAGTTCCATTTTTGTTTTATATAATGGTTTATATTTTATGTCAATAAACATTCACTGCAAATTGCATCATAAACATGTCACGTGGCAAAACACTCTAAATCAAGTTTTGCTCATCAGTTCAAGATGTATATATCGTCGTCATCATTCTCAACACTTGACACATGTCCATGCATAACCATTATTCCATAAATACAAAGTAAAAAGTTAACTATGATTATGCCTATGAACACGTTAGGTTAATGCAGTGAACAAAAATATTTCCGTTTAAAGGGGAGAGAACTCCCGAGGAATCCCCAGCAGCCCATCTGTAGGCATTGACAGGTTGTTTTGCTTCAGCCGCTGCTTTAGACATTGTCCCTAGCTCCAATTTTCTGAAGATATCAAGTTGTTTTGGATTTGAGATGATGACGTGCATATTTTTATAGCATTAGATTTTGTGAGATTAGCAATAACGCTCACATGGAATGGAAGTCGCGGCTGTCGTTTCCCCACCTAATTTTCGAAACCTTTCATATGTTAGGACCAGTATGAAAGATACGTCTTCAATGAAATCAAATTATTTTTTGAGCTAAGAACTAGTACAAAGATTAGGTCAAAATGGACTCTTTAAACAAACCGTCGGCAATAATTGGCCAAAATTCTGATACAAATGTTTCAGTTTTTTTATAACAAGTGCAATATGTTAAAAGAAGGTGAGATGGTTTATAGTTGGCTTGTAAGTTTCATTAGACGTGGGTTAGGCCAATTTATGAGTGCAGTGAGCCTATTTATTTGCACTCAATTTTATTTTAGAATAGTCTATCGCTTGTATTTAAAATAAAATAAAAACCTCTTTAGTTTAATGCAAATTGCTACTAGGTCCAGATGCTTCTTCAATTTGGTTTGTTTCATTTGTCAAAAGCAGCCCATAGGGAAGATGCCAGTCCAAGACGCTGCGTTTTGCGTGCTGTTTTATTTTTTATAGAGGAGCGACTGACTGACATTACGGTAGCCGGATGTCGAATTAAGTCGCAAAGTGCCACGGAACCTGAACAGAGGCTAGGGGAGGATCCTAATTTAAAGCTACTACTACCACAATTAACTAATTTTCCGTTTGGTTCCACAGAAAGAAACTAAAGCAAAATTTAGAAAACCAATTATAATAAACCCAAAACTATGGTTTTGAAGCCTCTTTACGATTCGCTTATATATATTCTTAATGCTTCTTTCATTGTTTGTTCATATATGTATCTATGCATTTTGTATTTCAGTTGTTATTATGACTTACTCTTGCTAGTCTCTGCGAAACTTGCCGTGTGGTTACAATGCACACCAACTGTTCGATGAAAAGAACTTCTATAACAACACTAGGATACATGCATGCATGGTATAATTGAATGGAAGTACGGTATATTGGAAAATAGAATTCCTTTTTGAAAAAAAAAACCCTTTTGAAAGTAATCAAATCCTAATCCCTGGATACGATAAATGCTCTGGGTTATCAAAGGTAAAAGCAGCAACATTCTTGTTGAAAATGGACTCTGCGTCTGCGTGGTTGTAAGTCCTTGTCTGGAGGATTAACATGAAACATTTTGTTCCTTTAGCTATTAGTTAACGTTAATTATTACATTTCATAATCTTCATTCCCCTGTTATTCAGGTGCTCTGATTGAGATTGGTAGAGGGTATTTCTGCAGCCATGTCTGCGACCAAGATTCGGACAAGTTGCTTCTCTCCCAACTTTGTAGCTTCAAACTCACCTCAAATCCCTGGACTCAAGCATGGTCCCATGGCACAATGTTCATTTCATCTGGGATACTGGACCTTGACAGTAATCTTCTATCACTAATAGTTTATCGGGAATAGTTAAACCAAGCTGAGGTGATTAATTGGAAATTTTTTTCTTTTTTTATTATTGTACTTTTTTAATTATTTATAGAAGTTTTATAAGGTTGTCTTTGGTTTGTAGAGATTTTAGGTGGTGGGCTTTCCCTAGGAAGCCTAGTCATGGTGATGGAAGATGCAGAAGTACCTCATCATATGCTTTTGATTAGAAATTTTATGTCTCAAGGACTCGTTCACAACCAACCCCTTCTCTATGCAAGCCCATCCAAGGACCCAAGACAGTTTCTCGGTACTTTGCCTTTCCCACAATATTTGGTCGGCTGACACAAGTCTTCCTTTGGCCATGTGATGGCTAGTGTGGCAGCCATCATGAAGAAACTATCAACACACGTGGGTGCAATTTGAGTCAATAATCAACAATAAGTCTAGTCATCGAGATCCTGATCAGGTTGTTCTCTTCTTCCATTCTTCTCTCCATGTATTTGTTCAATAATTCTGTTTGTAGGGTGAACATTAGGAAATTTATAATTCTTTTATTAATTTTCAGGAGAAAAGGGTTGAGAATAGCTTGGCAATATAAGAAGTATATTTGGGAAAATCAGCAGAGTTTTGATAGTCAAGGTGGCAAGTTTGTCCTTATTTTATTTAGTATGAGATGTGCCTCATTCGCTCATAACTGGTTTAGATTTCAAGAGTGGTTTGTTATGTTGTCGTTGTCCAAATAGAAAACATGAGTTCTGCAATGAATTTGACTTTCGGAAGCCCTTGGAGAGGCAATTTCTAAGCGGGATGCGTATTGATTGCGTTAGCATTCAAGAGTCTCCAAATCTTGTTGCCCTTCATGAGCACATTTTTATCTCAATTTCCAAGGTATGGTACTGTTGTCTTATGTTTTCCTGCCTAGAGATTTACTTATAGGATGTGACATATCTGGTTAGTGAAATTATATGCATGCCAATTGGTTTTTCACAATGTCAAACTAGCTTTGTTCATTGTGGAGACGAATTTTCATTGACTCTATGTCCTGTTTATGCGTGTGTGCGTGTATTTTATGGTGGGATGGTTTGGGTGGGAAGACCAGTACAAATTTCATGAAATTGAATGTCTTTGGTATTCATTTTTGCAGCTTGTGCGAGGAAATGAAACAATTACATTTAACCTTTTATTTCTAAGAACTGTCTATAACCTCTTTGATCTTAAAAAATCAAATGAGATTGCTGCCGGATGTTGTAATTCTCTTAGTTTCTTTTCTGTTTTTGTAATGGTTCTTGTATATTTTAAGAAAATCTGAATTTGGGTCCTCAAGAGTTGTCATTAAGACTCCACTACTTGGCGTGTAATGAAACTAATAATCCATAAGGTATTTTTGGTGGCCATGGTCAAATGCTTTGTTTTCCTTTTTTTTATATTTTATTTTATTTTATTCTTTTTCGTTTCTTTTTCTCTTTTTAAGTTTGATCATACATTATCTCCTTCCTTTGGCTGAAAATACAAAACTGATGACAGCATTTCTTCTGTTGGTCGTATATTCAATCATTCTGTGCTCCACAATGTGAATATTCCAACATGGTTAGTGGAAATTGTTATTTGCTCTTCAACTTTATATTTGATTTAGCCTCTGAGTCACAACTGCTTCTTGTTTCCTTTGCTTCAGTTTTGTTGTTAGGGCTCTGAACGACTTCTCATTTCCTTGCTGTCGGTCAAAGTAATTCCAGGTTATTATCAGCTTTAGCATTTATTTTTGCTATCGAATATTTTGACAATAATAATCTATAATGAAACATTCATTCAGACAAGGACAAGGAATTGGAAAAGCTCCTTACTGGTAACATGGTTGGCCTTCTCAATGTGCACAAAGTTGCACGTATTAATACACAGGTATTGTAAAACTTTACTTCACCTATATGAATCAAGTTTTCCGTCTCTCCTTTTTCTTTGGATGAAGTTACCATGTGAACTTGCCATGAATGCGTAAACATGCACCTGTATGACCCACCTTTTCACTCGGTCATCCTTAGAACACCTTTGGTACTTTAGCTTTTTCTGCTAACATTTCCATTACTATGAACTTTTGGTTGATTGTTATTTATAATTTCTAATGCGTCATCAGGTTCCTGTGATTCTTGAGTCAACAACCTTCTCAATAAATTTGAAAAAGCGGAGGTTTATGGTTTTAGAATGTCTAAACCAAGTCCCTATCGATGGTTCAAGTGGAAGTTCATATGGCACTTCTAGTAGTTGTTCTGTGTCCTCTAAAACTGGGACGCTTGATTTTTAGTTCTCAACTTATGACATTCATTTTAGAAATGTAATTGATAAGAAATTAGATTGTTAAAGTCAAATCTAGGAATCATCCATCAGCCATGATTGCATATAACTCCGTGTGTGTTTCTACAGGATGTTTGATGAAGCAGTAGGAACAATTAGAATATAGGAAGTTTTTATTTCCCAAATAAAAGTACGAAAACAAGGTGTTTGCTTTTCTCTAATTTAATACACCGCCATTATGCATTATTTACATCTCTCTCTCTCTCTCTCAAAAATTTAAGATGTAGACTTTAGTGTGTTTCCAACATCGATTACAAATCGATATTTGACACCGGATTTGGCAAGACGTTCCATGGCAGTGTTCAAATAATCAACCGGGATAACCTCAATGTCAGCTGTAACGTTGTGCTTGACTGCAAAATCAACCATCTCTTGTGTTTCCTTCATACCGCCAATCCGACTCCCAGCTACCATCTTCCTGCCTGTAATTGCACCATGTGCAAAGGGTAAGACAAAAAATATCAACAGGTAAAAGGCAGTCAACTTGTCATTCGGAGTCAAGATAGATGCTTACCCATGAGCAAAGAAAAAGCTGGAATCTGAATATTTTTCTCTGGTGCAGTAACCATCACAAGCTTTCCATTGGACTTTAACAAACCAATTAAAGGCAAAAGAGGATGGGCGGCAAAAACCGTGTCAATGATACCATCCATTGTTCCCATGGCAGCCTACAAATTACCAAACAACTAAATCAATCTGCTGAGTTAAAGTCATCATCACCATGGCAACTTGTTCAAACAATCACCTGCATCTGATCTTGATCATGGCTAACTATAAACGAATCGGCATGAAGATGTTCAATTGCTTCCTTCTCCTTATTAGGGGAGGTGCTGATCACTGTAACCTTCACCCCCATGGCCTTGGCAAACTTCACGGCCAAGTGCCCTACTCCACCTAGGCCAACCACACCCACATGCATACCGGGTTTGTCTAGTTCAAAATATCTCAAGGGGCTATAAGTTGTAATCCCGGCACAGAAGAGAGGAGCAGCACCGTCAAGGGGAAGGTTGTCTGGAATACGAACTATGAAGTGCTCATCGACCACCATGAAGTCGGAGTAGCCTCCATATGTTGTGGTTCCGTCGTGGTACTTTTCACCATAGGTGAGTATCAGTTTGGGGCAGTAATTCTCGAAATTATTGGCACAACTATCACAAGATTGGCAAGATCCCACCATGCATCCAACACCAACCTTGTCTCCAACTTTGAATTTTTCTACTTTGCTTCCTACCTCTGTCACTACACCAACAACCTCATACCTGAATTCAATTAATCAGTTCCACATTTGGTTAGTTAAATGGACATCACAATGAATTACACATACTAAGTTCAATAACATAAAAAGAATGTTAAAAAATATTGTGCTGTTGACATTATTCAAACCATTAATTAGATGGATATCAACATGAGATGAAACTATTTAACTCTTAGTCTAGTGATATTTCTTCTTTTAGCGTCAGAAGAGGTTGGATCTCGCTCCCACGTCGTTTATCGAGATTCCCAAAAAAAGGTTAGTATATTTGTGAGACTTTGTATACGTACCCAGGAACAATAGGATAGCTAGTAGTCCCCCATTCATTTTTGACCTTGTGAAGGTCCGAATGGCATATCCCGCAGTACAAAACTCTTAAAGCCACGTCTTTCTTTCCCGTTTTCCTGCAACCAAAATCCCTTCAAAAACTGAGTTCATTGGAAGGAAAGATTGTACCACGAACAAAATAAAGCATGGAACTTATACGAGTTGAATATAATATTTTGTTTTAATTTTTGAAGAAACCAAAGAAAGACTGGTATTCCTATAGTGAAAAGAACGCGGCAAGTAAAGTAAATAACAGGATGGAGAAGATATAGAATATATGACAACCTTCTGGAGATTTTGAAGGGAGAGAGAACGCCAGAAGAATCTGTGGCAGCCCATGCAAAGGCCTTATTTGGGTGTTGCTCTGGAGATACCATTTCCATTTTCTCTCTCTTACAATATAATGTAGAGTGAGAATCTGAGGTGGGTAGAGAAGAGATTGTGAAAGTAGCAATTGCGATGTTGTTCATATATATATAGAGAGAGGATGTGGGTCCTACCTACCTCAATTTGATAGGGACTGGTTCAAAGTAAACTGCTTCATGACGCATTGGGTGAGCTAAGGATCATAAGTCAAGAGATTAATTAGACCAGAAGAAAAACTCCTCACCGAATTTAAAAAGACATATTTTAATGGTTTTGGCAACTTGCTTTTAAGAAGACAAATTTTACTCGTCAAAACCATTGTGGCGAGGCAAATGTGAGTTTCCTTCCAATTTTGTTCTCCCTTGTGTTAGAAGCTGCGTAAACCATAAAATAAATATGCTCTTGTTGTCAATCGTCGATCATGTTGTTGCAATGATAAATAGTTTTGAATGATAAAGTGAATCTTCACTATGAAAATGTCCTAATAAGATCTGTTCATCTCATAAATCACCATTTAATCATCATTTAACGATCATCTCTTCAAAAAATCAATCATACCTCACCCGAAAATTTGATTCCAAAATACACAAACCATTCCATTTTATTTAAGATCCGTCCTGTCACATGTGCTGACAGACAGTCTGATATGTTTACACAACAGCCACATACAACAGTTAAGACCACAAAATCGATTCCATGATGCACAACTTAAAAGGCAGGCTTCAATGTATTTCCAACGTCGATAACAAATCGGTATCTGACGTCCGCTTTCGCGAGGCGCTCCATAGCAGTGTTCACATAGTCAATAGGTATAACCTCAACCTCGGCTGTTATGTTGTGCTTGGCCGCAAAATCAATCATCTCTTGTGTCTCCTTCACACCTCCAATGTTGCTACCACCGACCATCTTTCTTCCTATAATTGCAAAATAAACAGTTGTTAATACACTCATCAAATTCTCTCAATCAAAATTATAGCTTTCTTTTGTCCAATCCAATGTTTGAACTTTGAAGTGAGTTACGCCATTTATATGCGCTTTACCCATTAGCAAAGGAAAAACAGGAAGCTCATGGGGCTTCTCTGGTGCACCAAGCACCACAAGTTTTCCGTTAGTCTTCAACAAACGAATCAAAGGCAAGATAGGGTGAACTGCAGAAACCGTGTCGATTATACCATCCATTGTGCCCCAGGCCGCCTACAAAATTAAGGAGACAAAATATTATATCATCCTCCTCTATACATAAATGAAAGTCATCAATGCAACTTGACAATACCAGCATCTGATCTTGTTCGCGGCTGACCAAAAATGAATCGGCTTTGAGACGTTTAATAGCTTCCTCCTTCTTACTAGGGGAGGTACTAATCACTGTAACCCTAACCCCCATAGCCTTGGCAAACTTCACTGCCACATGGCCTAGACCACCAAGGCCAACCACACCGACATGCATGCCAGGTTTGTCGAGGCCATAATATCTCAAGGGGCTGTAGGTTGTAATCCCGGCACAAAGGAGAGGAGCAGCACCCTCAAGAGGCAGGTTATCCGGAATTCGAATCACGAAGTGCTCATCGGCCACCATGATGTCGGAGTAACCTCCATATGTGGTGGTTCCGTCGTGGTACTTGGCACCATAGGTGAGTATAAGTCTGGGGCAGTAGTTCTCAAGATTGTCTGCACACTTATCACAAGATTGGCAAGATCCCACCAGGCACCCAACACCTACCTTGTCTCCAACTTTGTATTTTTGCACTCTACTTCCTACCTCTGTCACTACTCCAACAATCTCATGCCTGATTTCCCAATTAAATTGAGTTAACATTTGATTAATTACATGGTTAGCATAATCAGATATCAAAGATGATTAGCATAACCATGCGGAGAGTATGTATGTACCCGGGAACTAAGGGATAGGTAGTAATCCCCCATTCGTTCTTCACCATGTGAAGGTCAGAATGGCATATCCCACAGTATAACACTTTGAATGCCACATCTTTCTCTCTCGTTTCTCTGCAACCAAATCACTTCAGTTTGAGACAACCAAATAAAAAACAAAAAACCAATATATCCAAGATTGAAATAAAAATGTAAATAAAATGAAACAAGATTTGAAGGAGAATATAACCTTCTTGAGAAATTGAAGGGAGAGAGAACACCAGATGAATCTCTGGCTGCCCATCCAAAGGCCTTCTTGGGGTGTTGCTGCTCTTGAGACTTGGCCATAATTTTTTTTTTCCTCTTACACTTAAAACACACACCGACTATATGTTAGCGTTAATCAGTATATATAATGGATAGTGACCGAGTGACAGTCTGAGAAGCAGCAGTATTCCCACGTGGCAGTATGAGGGACTTTATGCGCTGTCTGTGTAGAGAGGATGTGGCAGCAGGGTTTGGTGCATGCTGTTGAGCTGAATAGGGTTCTCACATTTGTCAAATTCTTTTAGCTTTTTTCAGCTTTTGAATTCCTTTAAATTTTTTTTTGCCAAAAAAAAAGAAATTCTTTAATTCTTTTTCTTTTCAAATTTAATAAGTGTTAAAATTCCATTCATTCTACGTAGGAGTTCCTCCTTAATTTTAAGGTGCCAAACCATGCTCCTCCGTTAATATATGTTCCACGCTACTACTGCCTCAGGTGGATCAACAAACAATTGGCTCTTCAAGAAAAATAGGGACATTCTATTTCTAATCTCTGATTTAATAATTGGAAGCATTCAGATTTTAGGTTATTTGTGTAAGAATTATATATTCATAGAAAAAATTGGCTAATTTGAGATATTTTTAGTTAAACTGTTATCTACACTCCAATAAGAGCAAGTGCAGCGGTAAGCCCAAGCTTGGGGCTAGTGGTTGCCCGGGCTGAGTGTGGGCTCCACAAGCTTGGACTGGCCCTCAGGCTAAACCAGCCCTAGTACTAGCCAGGGTTTGCTGACGTAGCAACCAAAAAAATTTAAAAAAAATCTAATTTTTTTTTAAAAAATACTAAAAATTTCAAATTTTTTTTAAAAATAAATACTTAATCATATTTTTTACTTTCCACATAAAAAATATATACAAATTCCTCTCCTCATATCTTATGGGAATAGTGATTGCCATGGCAACGGATGGAAACACACATTGCTTTTTGCAAGGGCAACCACTATTCACTTGAATAGTGTGGCTGCCCTAGCTCCCCCTTGCCATGGGGGAGGGCAAATGGGTGGAGTTGCTCTAACGTCGAGAATTTTTTTAAAAAATATTCTTTGATAGCCGTAGCAATTTCATTAAGGAAATGAAAAATATAAGAAATAGAGAGCCCCAAAAAGGATTCTTGCAAACAATAGAATAAGATGCAAAACAATAAACACAACCATTACAAACATACAGTGAGCAAAGTCAATTCTCATAAAGAAATATATATATATATATATAAATATTTGAAATTGTAAACGAGATCAGTTATCAATACTATCCTCTCACAAACGATATCTACGGATGCGCATAACCAATACATTATCTCCCATTGCAGCCCGCACATATGTGAATTTGAGAATTCCAAACAAGGGTGATATGTGATTGTTTTTCAAAACTATTGAATTGGTGGAACTGGAACCTTTGATTGGAACAAACCAAACCAAATCCTCACCTGAAACTTGATTCCGAAATCAGCAAACTTTTCCATTTATTCTTTTAGATAAGATCCATCCTATCATATTGTGCTGATAGTAGTACCAAGAAGAGTTTACATAAAACACAACAAAAATTGAGACCACAAAATCAAACTCAATTTCGATTGCCTGTTCATCCATTGATTTAGACCGGGATGCAAAATTTAAGTAGACTTCAATGTGTTCCCGACGTCGATGACAAATCGGTATCTGACATCTGTTTTGGCAAGGCGCTCCATGGCAGTTTTCAAATAATCAATTGGGATAACCTCAACTTGGGCTGTTATGTTGTGCTTGGCTGCAAAATCAATCATCTCTTGTGTCTCCTTCATGCCTCCGATATTACTACCAGCTACCATCTTTCTTCCTGTAACATTTCCAAAGTAAGTGCTTGAATAAACCATCATCCAATGCAACCCCATAATAGAAGTGAGTTATGTCATAGGCTTACCCATTAGCAAAGGAAAAACTGGAAGCTCTAGGGGTTTCTCTGGTGCACCAACCATAACAAGCTTTCCATTAGACTTCAACAAAGCAATTAAAGGCAAGAGTGGGTGGACTGCTGAAACTGTATCGATAATGCCATCCATTGTGCCCACAGCAGCCTACCAAATTAGCAGCACAAAAGATTAATTAGATCATAATCTAGTTAAATTCATGATCAATGCTACTTGTTTAAGTAATCACCTGCATCTGATCTTGATCACGGCTGACCAAAAACGAATCGGCACGAAGATGTTCAATAGCTTCCTTCTTTTTATTAGGGGAGGTACTTATTACTGTAACCCTAACCCCCAGAGCCTTGGCAAACTTCACTGCCACATGTCCAAGACCACCTAGACCAACCACTCCCACATGCATACCAGGTTTGTCAAGACCATAGTATCTCAATGCGCTGTAGGTTGTGATCCCTGCGCATAGAAGAGGGGCAGCACCATCAAGAGGAAGGTTGTCCGGAACACGAATTACGAAGTGCTCGTCGGCCACCATGAAGTCAGAGTAACCTCCATATGTGATGGTTCCGTCATGGTACTTGGCACCGTAGGTGAGTATGTATTTGGGGCAGTAATTCTCAAGATTGTTTGCACAATTATCACAAGATTGGCAGGATCCTACAATGCACCCAACTCCTACCTTGTCTCCAACTTTGAATTTTTCTACTTTGCTCCCTACCTCTGTCACTACACCAACAATCTCATGCCTACATTGCCCAATTGAGTGTGCATGCATTTCATTAGTGAAGTTAATCAATAACTAAATTCATAGCATTAGTCCAATTCACGGAGAAATCTTTTCGGTCCGGCAGCTGCCAGTATGTCATTCTATCACAACCAAACATTCCCTGTATTGGGGCCATGGGCCTCGCTTGGTGTTTGTGCGGGTGGGTGGCCGATGCCGGACCAAAAGAATTTCTCTAAGTAAAATATTGTTAAAATTGATAGAAAATTAATGTAATTTTTTGTTAAAAGATTGCATGTTTAGTATAATGGATAGTATATGACTCCATACCCGGGAACCAGAGGATAGGTAGAATAACCCCAGTCATTCTTAACCATGTGAAGATCAGTATGGCATATACCACAGTATAACACTTTGAATGCCACATCTTTCTCTCCTGTTTCTCTGCAACCAAATCAGTTCAATTTTAGACGACAAATCTAAAACTGAGATCCTGGAAAGCAAAAACTACCAACTAAATCATAAAAAAAGAAAACAAGAAACCGGGAAACTTGTGTACTTAATCAAATAATTTTTATTTTTAATTTTTTTCAGTTGCATGCTGTTTTTCAAGAACCAAAAAAGCAGACAAATCCAAGATGAAGTGAAAATGTAAATCAAAGAAACAACAATCGGATCTAGTAGTAGAGTTAATAATGTATGTACCTTCTTGAGAAATTAAAGGGAGAGAGAACACCAGATGAGTCTCTAGCAGCCCATCCAAATGCCTTCTTGGGGTGTTCATGCTCTGGAGATTTCGCCATTTTTTCTTTTCTAACTTCAAACACAAACCGACTGATAGCAGAGTGTGAGTTTGTGTCAGGCACAGATTGTGAAAGTAGCAATTTACAAGTGGCACTATGAGATTTCATGCATGTATATGTAAAGATGATGTGGCAACAGGTTTGGTGTTGAGCTGACGCATCGGGTGAGCAAATGGCTAAGAGGGAATCTTTCTTTGCTGACCAGAAAATTTTCTTGCAAAAGTACACAGTGGTCTTCGCAGTGCCTTTAAAATCTCTTGTATTCTTTATAAAAAGCTTTACTCCTTTTTTTTTTTGTTTCTGAACCACGAGATGGTCCTGGATGGGCTCCAACTATGGATGACACCTTTAAGTCTTAACCACAATCCAGACTAATCCCCGCTCACACCGGATTGGCCCGTAAGGGGTAAAGTGCTGGCCAAAGTGGTGACTCCATACGAGCTTTACTCCTTCAAAATGAGGTGATCCTTCTAAAAGTAAATGAGATTCTGCCATTCGTTAGTTTTTTTTAATTTTTTCTTTTTTTAAAATGAGTGCTGCCATTTTCACCTCTATCTTATTTCTGAATTTACCTTATTTTTCCACTTATAATGTAAATTTGAAACAACACAATTCTATCTTTACACCCACCATTATTCCTAAAATACTCTTTAATTATTAGTTTTTAACCCATTTTATTTAATATAAGTTCAGTAGTTTTTTTTTTTTTGGCTGAATTAAGCCATGCGATTTTCAATTTTCAGTTTACAATACGATTATTATCACTAAGATTATTTACAAAGATGTAAATTTGTCTTTAAAATTTTAAAGATAAGGTGAGTGGGGAAATATGACAGTTGGGTGGAAATAGCAACACTCTTCTAAAATTCTTATAATTTTTTTTTGTTTTAGAATTTTATAAGTGTCAAAATCTCATTTACTTTGAGAAGAAAAGTCAAACTTTACTCTTCATTTTTTCCTTGACTTATCATGAAAGTAAATGCTCTTTTCCCCATAAGAATTAATCTATATCTATATATAAAGCAAAAGGCAGAGAATGGTAAAACATTCAAAATACCAGAAAATGTCATTGCTTAATGCAAACATTAAGAATTGAAATTATTAATTAAATGAGGATAATATGGTAAATTCATACTTTTTCATATTAAAAAAAAATTAAAATTAAAAGAAAAATAAGATAATTGATCCTATTTTAATGGAACACAACTACCCATTATCTATTTTAATTCTAAAATAATTTTTAAATTTTAAAAAAAAGCCTCTCGCAGAAGCGCATGTGGAGAGGCTAGTATTATATATGCCTAAAAAATGTTAAATAGTCTTCATTTGTAAGCCCAACCTTGTTTGTATTTGTTTGCCTAGAACACTATACATAATGAAGTAAAGAAATAAAGAGTAGAGGGGAGACTGATGAATATAAGAACAGCTAGAAAAGAAAAAAAGAAATACTAAATAAAAAAAAAAACAAAAGTTGTCTGGGAAGATTAAAAAATGAAACAAAAAAGTTGTCAAGCAACATTAAAAAACAGGATGATCGAGAGAAATCATGCCCTGGCTTAAATTTGTGACCACTGTTTTATTATGCCCTCGCTTAAACTGCACCTTCTATTCATAGTCGAAGATTGTACATAGCAAGACAAACCAAAACCTGATACGAATATTTAATACTGAAATAAGAAAATTAATCATTCCATGTTTATTCTTTATTCGAAGTGCATCCCGTCACATTCATCTGATGATGTGATAAAACCAAAACATATAGCTAGCAAACCTCAAACAATCGCGACTACAAAAAATAATAATTTAAATTTCGATATCCGCCCCCGGTCTGTACTTTTGGTGTAAAGAAATGAAACCATAATAAGGGATGCAAAACTTAAGAGCTAGGCTTCAATGTGTTTCCAATGTCAATGACAAAGCGATATCTAACGTCTGTTTTAGCAAGACGCTCCATTGCAGTGTTCACATAATCAATGGGGATAACTTCAATGTCAGCTGTAACGTTGTGCTTGGCCGCAAAATCAATCATCTCTTGTGTCTCCTTCATACCACCAACGCAACTACCAGCTACTATCTTCCTTCCTAGTAAATTTCAGAATAAATAGCTAGGTAATTAATGGAGAAAAAGATCCTACTTAAACGCAACAAGACATTGAAGGGAGTTTCATCATATGCTTACCCATCAGCAGAGGAAAAACCGGAAGCTCGGGACGCTTCTCCGGTGCACCAACCATAACAAGCTTTCCATGAGACTTCAACAAATCAATGTAAGGTAAGAGAGGATGGTTTGCAGAGACTGTATCAATAATACCATCCATCGTGCCCATGGCAGCCTATGCATAATGAAGCAAAAATTTAAAAACTTGTCAGGTCATCTACTATTTTCTTTGTACGGTCTCAACTGATCATGTATTGTAATGAATCGTACGGTCTCACCTGCATCTGATCTTCATCACGACTGACCAAAAACGAGTCAGCATGAAGATGTTTAATAGCTTCCTCCTCCTTTCCAGGGGAGGTACTGATCACAGTAACCTTAAGCCCCATAGCCTTGGCAAATTTCACAGCCACATGGCCTAGACCACCAAGGCCAGCGACACCTACATGCATACCGGGTTTGTCAAGTCCGAAATATCTCAGGGGGCTGTAAGTTGTAATCCCAGCACATAGGAGAGGAGCAGCTCCATCAAGAGGTAGGCTGTCCGGAACACGAACGATGAAGTGCTCGTCAGCCACCATGATATCGGAGTAACCGCCATATGTGGTGGTTCCGTCAAGGTACTTGGAACCATAGGTGAGTATCATTTGGGGGCAGTAATTCTCAAGGTTGTTGGCACAACTGTCACAAGAACGGCAAGATCCTACCATGCATCCAACACCAACCTTGTCTCCAACTTTGAATTTTTCTACTTTGCTCCCTACCTCTGTCACGACACCAACAATCTCATGCCTGCATTGCCCAACTTATTTAAGTTCACATTTTTTATTGATTAAAATGGATGTCTTAATCCAAAATCATAACTTTTCACATTGTTACCAAAATTTGTTTTTGAATTGATAAAATAATAATAAGTTCTCTCAATAAACATAATTTCTTCCATGCATTTCATGCATACCCAGGAACAAGAGGATAGGTGGAAGCAGCCCATTCAGTGGACTCCAATTCATTCTTGATTAGGTGAAGGTCGGAATGACATATCCCACAGTATGCAACTTTGAATGTGACGTCTTTCTCTCCCGTTTCCCTGCAACCCAAATCAACTAATTAATTCTCCAACACACTCAAAAACTGAGAATTGCTTTTAAGTAGAACAACAAACTTTTTGTTGCTCCTAACGTATGAACAACTTAAATAGAAATGAGTTTATTTTGATTTAATAGATTTATGTATATAATATTTCATTAGAAACTAGCAGAGACAAATACTTAATTACATAATTCCACGATGAATAAAATGATAAATCGAACAAGAATTGGATAAAGAAGATGGTTGATAATATACCTTCTTGAGAAATTGAAGGGAGAGAGAACACCAGATGAATCTCTGGCGGCCCATCCAAAGGCCTTCTTGGGGTGTTCTTGCTCTGTTGACATTTTCTCTCCAAGGCACCAACTAATTGTACTCCGACTTTAGTATGAAAGTCTGAGGGAGTGCATGCATGATATATAGCAGGGGAATTTGGTGTAGGCTGACGTACTGGGTGAGCCAATTTGAGGTCTCTTTCGAATTAACTAAATTTTGTTGGCTGACCAGACAACTTCCTCGGATAAAAGTACACTGATGATGTCGTCACAATGCGTAAGAGCTTACCTACAGATGTTTTGGTTGATAATTAATTTGCTGTCGTTATTACGGAAAGAGGAATACGTTGACAATAACCATGCCTATGCGGGTGTGCTTGGTCAACAAGTATATGCTCCTGCTAGAAAATGCCGTTTATACCATGCCCCACACCTCGATCCATTCTCTCCAAATAATTATTTAAAATAGTAACCAAATTAAGTTTGGTGACAAGTGCAACTACCTACGAGTCGCAAATCTAGAGGACAACTCCCTCTTTTTTGTCTTTTTCCCTCTCTCTCTCTCTCTCAGGTCTCTGTCGCTTCTCTTCATCTTCCCTTTCTTTCTCTCTGGTCTCTGTGATTCTCTTATCTTCTCTCTGTCTCTCTCTCTCCCTCTCTTCATCTTCCCCCCTCCTCTCTCTGTCTCTTGAACAAAATCTCTAGATCTGGATCTAAAGTGGTTTTCAGGACTACTGCAATATGGATTCCATCACCGTCATATGGTTTCTTTGATCTTATAAACATCACAGTCGCGACGAACAATTTCTCTTTTCAAAACAAGAGGATTTGGTTCTGTCTATAAGATAGCCGCCTTCAGAATCATTTCACTTTTTTGTGTATGTCATGTCAATTAATGATTTTATTTCATTGAATGTTGTATGAATCAATTTCCACATTATGATATGATAATCATTTAAAATTAAAAAGAACTTTCGGGCTCGTATATTGCCATGCGATGTGCTACCCATTGATCCATGATATATTAATGGGAAAAATAATTTGGGCTGATAACTACATAATAGGTGGACCCAATATATATTATATTAGTCCCGCTCCTTTTAGCACCCGTATACTCGTATTATGTGAGAACCCGTATATTTTTAATATATATATGTAATTACCTTGCTAAGCAGAGTATGTATAGCCGTTTTATGTTTATAATATTATTTAATTCCTTTGTTTCAAATAGTTCTTGTATGTTCCCTTTATTCACATGGTTTGGATATTTTCCTTAGGATTTTTCTTTTAAATTTTAGTGGTATTAAAATGGTTTATGCAAGTCTATCAAACTTGGGAGTTTATTATTATTATTATTTTTTGACATGGGCTTATTGTCCTAAGCATAGTCTAAAATATTGATAATATCGACGAAATATCAAGGATATTATTGTTTTTTCGGGTCACGGATATTTCGGAACGTATCCATACACATATCATATAAATATCGATAATATCGAAAAATATTGATATCAATAATTTCACTCACATTTCAGCAATATTTTGTTAAAATATCTCTATAATATCGAAAATATCAATGTAATGGAAAAAAGGAAAAAAAAACCACAAAGCACACACACAAAAAGGGGATTCAAACCCTTGCCATTTGACTCCTTCAACGCCTTAACCACCATGTTGCTTATGTTTTTGTGATAATATGCTAAAATATGTATATTTTATATTGTTTTGTTTTGAATAATTACGTGCAAAACTATTTTGGGGGATTTATCATTTGATGACTACTCTTCACAATACACTTACTCTACACATAGAGATGATGAAGATAGTGAAAAATTTGAACCTCATAAGAACTCTGTGTGGTACTAAGTCACTTATGTATCTTACCATGCAATATATAAAGTGTAAAATATTATAGTAAATCATTATATATAAATGATTATGGTGTGTTTAATCTTTTTTCATTAATTACTACATATTTTATACACTCACAGTGTTTGTCAGCTCGCTATATAATCAACTTAAATAAATTAAACCCATCATACAATGCATTTCCTTCCAATTTTTTTTATGATAAACTAATAGATAATTGACTGAATAAACATCCTCCAAAGTTTCAATAAAAATTCCCAAGTTTTTCTTACAATTTTCATGGTTTTATTCAATTTTTATCGATATTGATAATATCCCGATATTTTCATCGAAATTTCTGTATTTTTAGACTAATGATATTTCCGATATCATTGATATCTAAGTAATTAATTATAACTTTAGTTGATCTTTTGAGTTTGAGGTATTAAACCATTAATGTTATTAAGCAAGTAAGAGTTGGCTTAGAAGTGGAACACATGCAATGGAATTATCT
>NW_018922989.1:57827-83138 GCF_002207925.1 Prunus avium | reverse complement strand
TTGCGTATATAAGTCTTTATTTTTTAGTTAAATTTTAGCTAAAAATATATAAAAGTTATTCTATAAAATATAAACTCTAATTATGCTCTCTAGTCTAGTTTAGGGAGTCATAAATATAATAGTTCTTTTTTAAGAGTGCTGCTATTTCCACCTACCTGTCTTATTTTCCCACCCACCTTATTTTCAAAATTTTAAAGACAAATTTACCCATTTGTAAAATGACTTCTAAGGACAAAAACCTCAACCCATCACAAATTTTCTCCATACCATGGAGGGATATACCCAAATGTAGTGCCGACTCCCAAAGCAACAACACCAACGCCTACTGCGCAGGTGACAGTGATCCTTAGAAAGGCTTGAAACATCTTTCTGTCACTCAGTAGGTGCCTGCCTAACCCAATCTAAGAAGTAAAATACTTGCCAACACCCCCACACACCACCAAAATAAAATGAATAAAGAAGTAAATGAATCGGGGTATGTTAATTCACACCATATACACTGAACAGAAGAGGAAACATACAATACAATTCATATAATTGATAAAGAGTAAATTGAATGTGCATGGAAAAGCAAACCTGCATAAAGAAGATGCCCATCGCAACCATATGCTCGCCAGACTGCACCAAAACATAAAGCAGAGTCAAGCTGATTATAAAAGACAACCTCCCCAACCAAATATTCCAGCGTGGGTTATGGGTTAATAATCTGATTTGATCGCTTGATTTTTGCAAATTTTTTTTTTTTTTCTCTCTCGAAGAACTTAAAGTATTTCATTGATTCTTGTTAAACCCACAAGTGATCCACGTCGGTGGCAAGAGGAGATGGGGGAGGTGGGTCATCGATGAGGGAAGTTTGTGCTGGGTTTTTTTATATTTTTTTATTTTTAAGTTTCAAGTTTTTTTGCTTGAATTAATAATTAAAGGACATTTTAGGAAAAATGGTGGGTGGAAAAATAGGATTGTGTTTTTTTTAATCTATATGGTGGATGAGAATAAGTTGGGTGGGAAAATAGGCCAGGTGGGTGGAAATAGCAGCACTCTTTTTTAATTGGTCCATTTTTATTAAATAAAAAAAAATAGTTAGTATTAATTAAAGGTTTGGAATACTCATTAAATAAAGGGAGACTTTGGAAAAGGCCAAAGGAGAGAGAAATTTTTTAAAAGAAGCCAAAATGGACAAAATTGCCCTTATTTATTTTTGGATTTCCTAAGGAATCCTTTACATTTGCATGTCTTTGGTGTGAAAGTTGAGAGGTTTTTCTGTCATTTTCGAAAGCTTTTTCCAAAAGTGAAATTTTTTTTGTGGCTAAAACCTAAATTACCTTTAAATAAAGTAGCATTAAATTACAGGGAGCCACTAGGAGTTTTTTATTTCTCCTCAGATTTAGGAGCTTTTTGAGGTCTTCCTATTTTAGGAGATGGATAGGGAGCGTGGTTGGAGTTGTATTTTTCCAATTTCTTCCTAAAATTTGTCTAATGAGGTGGTTTGGGGAGCCCATTGTGGATGCTCTAACAATATTTACTTCACTGTATTTTTTATTTATTTATTTTTTGGGTTGAAATATACAACAATTCATTGGAGCCCAACTATAAAAAAGTTCCAAAGGCTAAGCCTGGGCCTTGGCCTACCTTGCAAGACTCAAATATCCAGTCAGAGACCAACACCAGACCAAACTATGTCTTCCCGTATCGAGTCATTTTACAGTGGGCCTTATTAAGGCTCTTAGATGAAGTCCTATCTCCTAACCGTTGAATCAAACTAATTAATTTGATTCAATGGCTAACCAACTGCACCCAATAGTTTGTTGGCCCAGCTGCCTAAAAGTCTTATTTACTCTAGTGAGAGAGAGTTTATCCATTGTCATCATCTTGAGGAGTCACATGCCACTCTAATTTTCTGTACATTGGTCTCAAAGGTTGCTTAAGCAAAATTGATGAGATTACTATAGGTAGGTAGGAAGGTCGACTTACCAAGAAATTAAAAGCAAAAAATGGTTCTCGAACAAGAAAAAGAAGAAGAAACCAAGTCATCCACGAAGTATATGCCTTTGCTATCGAGAAGCAGAAGGCACCCCTAGCTGGTTCAGAATATCAAGCATTTGCTTGGGTGATTGCAAGTTATTATTTTCTCTTACAGCTGATGGACTGCACATGTTTTGTAAAAATTCATTCACATTCTATGTTTTAAGCAAACTTTCATCAGTGTTTCCACCAATGTCTCTTTAAATTCAAACCACCAATATTTTCATCAATACCAATATTGTCTTCCTTGACTGCAACAGTCATTTCTCAAGCGATTTTGAGTACTTACCTTATTTACAAAACATCTTTTAAACTTTGTTTTAATAATCTCTAAAAATATGAATAAGATAAATCTAGAAAAACAAAATATAAAATAAACACCTGTACAATGTTAATCTTATTCATATTTTTAGAGATTATTAAAACAAAGTTTAAAAGATGTTTTGTAAATAAGGTAAGTACTCAAACATTTTATAGCGACAACAACTAATGATCATTTGGTTTAATGGCACGTAGTTTTCACATTGATAAAAG
The DNA here is from genome assembly GCF_002207925.1 of Prunus avium. The sequence continues at coordinate 80,582 of NW_018922989.1, read as the reverse complement.
AGACTGAATTCAAATTTTAAACCACAATCACAGATAAAAGATAAAGAAATGGATCCACCAAAGATGGTATGCTCCATAACACACAGGATCATTGAGTTAGTTTAAGCCCAAAAAATAAAAAAAGAACGCATATCCCAATTCCATGTGTAGGACCATTTTTCTCATTCACAAAACAAACACTCACTAGCCCAACAACTTCCATTCGGTGTTGTCCAACCAACCTCAGCATCTCCATTTTTCTCAAAAATTGCCATTTTCTTGATCCCAGTTGCTTTCTTTCTCTTTGCCTCTATCTCTAATGTCAAACTGTAAGGTCGAGACCTGCACAGTTGAGACCAGTGATGGAGTCAAACTCAGCACAAGGCTCTTCAAACCAAGAGAAGAGATCAACAAGGGCAACCCTGTAGTGGTTCTGGTGCACCCATACTCAGTCTTGGGTGGTTGCCAAGGCCTTTTGAGAGGTATAGCAGCTGGGTTGGCAGATAGAGGCTACAAAGCTGTGACCTTTGACATGAGAGGGGTTGGGAGGTCAACAGGGAGGGCTTCTCTTACTGGGTTTGCAGAAATCAAGGATGTGATTGCTGTGTGCAAATGGGTCTGCGAGAATCTCTCTGCCGACAGGATTTTGTTGGTGGGTTCTTCTGCAGGTATAACATTTTTGCATGTGTGGAATATTTTTCTGCAATTTTTCTTGGATTAAGCATGATAGTGTAAACAAAGGACGTATTTTTATGTGGGTAGTCACTAGAGTACTTGTTTATTGGTTTAGGTGGATTGTTTTCTGGATCTGTGAATTGTGTATTAGTTTGTGGTAGTTAGTAGATTGCTTCTTTGATTGGTTTGGTGAATGAATTTGTGGATCTATAATTTGCGTATTAGTTTGTAGAAGTGATCAGTTTAGATAACAATTAATTACTTTTATTCTTTGTCTGTATCAGACTGCTAACTAAAGCATCTGCGAAAAATTATAGTATGCTTTGGATTTCAAGGAAAATTGATTATTTTGAGGTTAAGATTTAATTTGGTAATGCTAATTATCTCATACTTTGTGGAATATCCTGACTTTGGAGTATTCCCGACTTTTGTGTTGTTGATCGAACTGTCCTTTAATCATTCAAAAGTTGTGAGTTTGATCATATTCAAAATGAAAATAAGTGTGATGAAGAGGGTTTTGTGCAGTGCAACTATGATGATGGGTCTTCTCTCTAGGTCGCAGATCAACACTAGAATTACAAGTGGCATTTGTTGAGTTAGGAGGAAAATGGAATTCAAGTTATGCATAACTTTACAAAAGAAAAGCTATGTAGTCTGCCCGTAAGTCTTTACTCAAGTAGCATGGGGTGGGATGAAGCATATGTCTTAGGTTTGGCTGGCTACCACATAATTGGCTGAGAAATGGACATTACAAGTATTGCTGCATTCAAATGCCTGCTACTATGATAAGCTTGTATGGATGCAGAACCTATAATATTTTTACAAGCAAAGGCTGGGTGAAAATGATGAAGTATGGATAATTTTTTAATAATATCATCTTTTTACTACAGCCTCTGAATCCTGCACCTTCAGTTACATTAGCTTTCTGTTGCTTGTTCTGAATTGCAATGATTTTGTTTTTGATGTGTTGGTTATACTCACCAGTATCTGCAATATGAAAGCTCATTGATAGGATGACATAAGTAAAATCACAAGATAAAAAAGTTGTAATGAGAAATAGACAGATTTTCTGCAAAGTTTATGGTGCTCAAACTTTATCACTCTTTTGCATGATTTAGGATCTTTCTGGTGTGAACTGCATGTGGGGTGTTGTAGACGTGGCTGGGCAAATATAAGATGTTATTTGTACTTCAGCTCAAAATGGGTGATATATAGCATGGTCTATCTGTTAGCGGTGTGATCAGCAGCATTTTCTGTTACAGCAATGGTTTTTCATTAAAAGCAAAGCATTAAACAGTGCATGGTAGACTAATTTCCTCCTATTTTTAAAATTTCCCCTATGTTATGTTGTAGGTGCCCCAATTGCAGGCTCTGCAGTAGATCAGATTGAACAAGTTGTGGGTTATGTTAGTCTGGGGTATCCTTTCGGCATGATTGCCTCAATACTTTTTGGGAGACACCACAAAGCCGTACTACAATCTCCAAAACCAAAATTTTTCATAATGGGGACCAAGGATGGGTTCACAAGTGTTCAGCAGCTCAAGAACAAGCTAAGTTCAGCAGCCGGGCGCGTCGAAACACACCTGATTGAAGGAGTAAGCCACTTCCAAATGGAAGGCCCTGCTTATGACGCACAGATGGTGAATCTTATCCTTGAATTTATTGCATCATTGTAGATAATCAACCATTTGTAATGGGGTTGTGTTCTCAGTCAGAACTGATCAGATTCCCTTGTTAGCTCTCTCTTCTGCTGTTGTATGTATAATAGGCTAACTTGTTATCGTGTGTAATTTGCAGGAGCTTAGTTGGTTTGCATACTCTGTGCCATCACAGTGTAAAATTAAGCTGCTGTCCCAGTAATTTGGCATTTAGCCACACAATGAGAGAGAGAGAGAAAGCATCGTTAAATCAATCTTTACATGGTCAAGTGTTATTCAGTACAACCCCCAAAAAAATTACAGCAAACATAATCTCTGCTTAAGGTTAAACTAAAAATGAAACGAAACCTAAAGCTTACCAAGCATCCACTGGTGATCAAATCAGAATATGGCACAACACTACAAACAGAGATATAACTCGATGTTACAAGCCTCCAAATATCATATGTCATCGCCCTCAAAACGTTGATCGTCCGATGCAATTCTACCCTCTCTTGTCATTTTATTACCATTTGCACCGTCAACTGCCCGACCTTCGGCCATTTCGTCGTACTGCCGTTTTCTCCATCCTCGTTCCTGGTCTATTGGTTGTCTTTGAGAGAATGTATGTTCATCTGTTTTGAAGCCAAAAAAAGGAAGAAAAATGGTACACCGGTCATCAACAAATCTTAACAAGACCTTGCGCAGCTGTGCTGCCTCAGAGACATTCACTGCAATAATAGCTAATACATCCATTGTAATTTGGGGGATGAAGGTAACATGGCAGCATTCATGGATTCCACCTCACTAATGCTAACACAAGATGGGCGTTTATAATTAACCTTCCTGATGTTAACATGGATAAAGATTAGCAACAGATTGGTAACTCGATGGGACAAATTTTAGGCACCCATTTTGGGGAGGCCTTAATTAAAAAGATTACAAATGAATTTAATTGAAAGTTGTACAGAGTAAGTGCCAGTCAAATCTGACTAACCAAGACTAAAAGATACAACATAAGATAGGGGAGCTTTATTATGTATTATAGAACATGGGGTTATATGTAATTAGTTATTACCACTTTCACCGTCTGATGCATCTTCAAGTCTTGCAATTGCATCAACCAGTGCCTGTTCATGCTCCTGCATTTTAAAGAACACATTACAATACCAGAAATAAAAGCACCATGCAAATAGAGCGCAAAACATGCTTGATTCTTACTTTGAGAACTTTCTTGGCTTTCTCGATCTCCATGGGATCAGGATGGCTTGCTCCAAAAACCTTTTCAACCTGTAGTTTCAAGCAAATATGGAAAACAAATGACCACCAGCTGATTGGAGGAAATGGGAGAAAAAAAAAACTAAATAATTTTCCTTATACCTCTTTAATCAAAGAGTCTGTATGAAGTATTTCAATATCGCTCATTGCCTTCCTGCCAATGCCATTTTGTTGTGGAGGCAAATCCTTCTTGGACTGACCCTTTGCGGTCCCTCTGCCTCTTCCTGCACCTGAAACTGCACCACCACGTGCCGTGGACTTTTTTATCCCTCGGCCAGGTCCAGGTCCAGGTCGACCACCTCTACGAGAAATCCCAGGATCATCACCTTCCCACCGAATATCTTCAGGAGATATCTACCATTAGAAGGTAAAAAACAATTAGCAACAAGAGTTTGGGAAATTAGCTCAGAACGCAAAACACAAACAGAAGCTGATGGACCACAACCCCCATTGCACTATCAGTAGATTGTTAATCAAAGTATTAGAAGCTTTTAGAACACAGCATGAATAGGATTGAATATTGATCCTGTAACAATTATCTGTCAGTTGCTGAAGAGATCAAACTAGACAAGTCCTTCTGCCATAGTAACAATAGCAAAAAGAAATTCCAGGCATGGAAGTAAGCCAGCCATATAATTTACTTTTCAATAACTTAATCATTCCTCTTTGTACACTTCAACCCATTCCCCCACAAATTTCAATATCTTGTTCAACAATGGCCCTTTGTGTCCAGCCATCTTAAAAAGAAATAATAGCTACAGACGGATGCAAAATAATATGCTCAAACACATTATTGTGACAGTGATGCAAAATTGATTATTCAAATCTGTCAAATCTAATTCCAACAGTCATCCAATTGTGTATTCACCAGTGTACGTAAGTTGACACGATGTGCATCATTTGTATTAATGGTTCTGTTATCATATGTAGATATGTGCGTGTGCATGTGCGAGTGCGTGTCTTGTACATTTTCAAGTCATGGGAGTGGGGAGGGCAAGGTCAAACTCTTTCCATGAGCATTGGGAAGTGCTCTATCACTGTAAGCAGAAGCCCCCACAGTTCCATTATCATATTTTAAAAAATAATCATAATAATAATAATAAACATAGAAATATAAAAAAATAACACTGCTCAGTATCAATAAGCAAGATTTTATTATATGAATTGTTTTATGCAGATAATGAGGTAACTTAAAATCAATCTGCATTATGAGCTCTATTATCAATAAAATGATTCAGTAAACGAAAAACATAACATAGAATACCAATTTAAGTTCCATTCATCTTAATAACACAGACAAGTCATAGCATCATGTCACCAGTACTGCTGACCAAGCCTAGCAGATGTCCACATTTATTTATATACTAGATGCATTTTTGTTGTTATTTAGAAACCTATTACATTAAAAGTAATTGCAAAAACAAACACAAGAGCAAGGTGACCCCAAATTCTAATAACAGTGTAAATCATTTGGTTTTCTTTTTCTTCAGCCAATGATATTTGGGGGAGGGGGGACTCAAACTCGGACCTCAGGTGTAGGGGATAAGTGCTTTTAACCACTACAAATACAAGGCCTACAAGTGCCCCAGCAAAAAAATAAAAAAATAAAAAACTTTGAATTTTTTAACTTTCATATCTAGTTATTTATGAGACGTAGACTATATCTTTGGTAAACGAAGAGGGTTAAAAGCCTACAGAAAAAACTAGAATATGTAGCACTTACCTCTTTTAGATTGACCCATTCCCATGTCTCATCCACTGTATTAATATCATAAACCAGAGCGTGTCGGCCCTGTCAACATTTGCCAATTATAAGGATTAGTATTGGAGTTATGTGTGGTAAAAAATGCTAATTACTAAGGCTTACTCATGTTTAGATGAACTCAGTCAACACAAGAGCATACCTCAACATGGTTGTAATCAGTTATAACAGCCTCATAGAAGTGGTTGTCTTCAGGCCACCTTGTCCAAACTTTTCTTCCTATTAATGGATCATAAGTTGCTCCCTCAGCAGGCTCACTTGCCACAAAGGCACCAGAAGAACCTCGATTAGCGGCTTGGGGCCTTCCAGTAATACTTGTGGAAGGGAACTGAGAGGACTTCATAAGCAGGCAACATATTCCATTAAACAAGAACAGAAAATAATAAGTCCAAGAATAATAATATCATACCAAAATTTTCTTAAACCGTTATTATTTCAACTTACTGATTTTGGCTTCTTGGTCCGACCTCCTGGAGGAGGACCTCGTCTCAAGGCTGATGAGGACGGTTGCATGGATGGAGGCAGTGCAGGGGATGGAGCACCAAGCGATAAGGAAGCTACAGACTGCGATGTTTTCTGTTTCTTGCGTGATGCTGAAACAGTTGGACTAGGTAGGGGGTCATGAACAGGCTGAGCAGCAGTAAGTGTGCCAGGTTGAAGCCCACTTGTTTTTCTCCATTCCCTAACAGTATATAATATTACATTTCTCATTAAAAAAATGCAGAACCAACCAAATGTAACACATATTTGCAGCTCAGAGCAACATGCCATAATATATTCAGACCTTATCCTCCGGATCATGTCATCAGCATTGACCCTGGACAAAAGTTCTCTGTGTTCTTCATCAGATACTCTCAGCTCCTTTCTAAGTTCTGTAATCAAACTTTCCTTATCCTGAAAATTACGTAAGATGACAGGCTTTTAGACCTAACTTAACACAATTCATATTTTGATTTAAAGGAAGAGGGGAAGGAAAAACAGCGAATAACAAAATCAAACAGCTACCCAGGTGATGGCATCAGATTGAGCTTTAAAAGCCCGCAGGACTGAGCAGTATGCTTCTTGCTCAATGTGGTGGATTTGGGTTTCCATGTCACCATGCATCCTAGGTAATGAAGCAGATCCCACAGCTGCAGATCTTCCATTCCCAGAAGATCGGCCTCCCCTTTGAAATCTATTTTGATGAGAGGGCGGAAGGTCATCATCTGTACCTGCAAATGTTTCAGATAATAAGGAACTGTTATTCCAGCTTCGGTGACAGGTCCCTTAAACATAGCAAGAACATTCCCATGGGAAAGCAATAAATCCTTTTCATTTTTTAAGGACTTGTCCCCACCAATGGCCACCTTTTTCAATTACACACATGCCAATAATAAATGCATGCAAAATATAATAGCAGGCCACTTCTTGCATATGTGCTTAACAAATCAGGCATAAAGCATCTCTATAGAGAAATAAGGAATCTTATATTCCAGACAAACAATGCTAAGAATGAGGTCCTTCCTCAAATGTATAGGGACGCTAGCATATAAAATGCAGATGAAATCAACCTTTTCTGACAAAACAGAAGATGAATTCTAAAAGCATGCACAGTCCACTCAAACGTTGGTTTAGCATCTACAAGCAGTATTGACATTAAATAAACAAGAAAAAAGAAAAAGAAAGGCATTCAGTAGAATAAGTTTCATGCTCAAAATGCATCTCTGACTATTCCTACACTAAACTAAAGCATCCTTTGGTTAAAATTCTATAAGCCATAACTTTTATCCTTAATTGCCAACTTTTTTGAATCACTAAAGCCAAACCAACAAGAAGCACACGTAATATGACCAATATAACAAAACTCTTAATGCTGTTCTGTTTCTTGTTTTCACACACCATCAACCCAATCCTACATAGTGAGCATGGCCAGAATAGGAATAGAAGGACCTGAATGCCATTGACCACATTTCTACATAGGAGTGACTTTAATGGACTGACTGATACAATGCCAAGCACTAACCATTAAAGTATTTATCTTTGGGGTCCTCACCCACTGTCAATGCGATATTGAAAGTTAAACACAAAGGCAAGACCGATTCATAGACGGGAAGAATGGAAGAATGGGGATTTCCAAAATGGGAGTCATTCTCCACAACATAATAGAACCAAATTACTTGTTGTGAGGGAGAACCTGAACCTATTAGATAGTGGTTCCAGACCAACTTATAAGAATGCACATAAAAACAAAGCAGAAAAAAAAAATCATATTAACTCGGAGCACAAGCTGGGTACACTACATTACAATTGACTACCAATAAAGCCATCAACTTCTCATTGAATTCCCAAATTCCACCAAAGAAGCTCAAAATTCAAGGCAATCCCATAAAAATCAGTAATTGAACAGCAAAAAACGAACGGCCAGAGCAGTAATTAAACCCAAATTCTATCACATCCAACATAAATTCAAGAATTTGAGCTCAAAAATGACTCTGACAACCAATAAAATACACAATGGAATAACAAAAGAGCATAAAAATTAACACACAAAAAATTAAAAAAGGAAATTCAACTTAGCTCACCACTGCTATCCGAGAGCTCGTAGTCCATGACTGCCCCTCAAAACCAAGACTTTCGCTAAACCCTAGCAAACCCACGTAGAATTTCACTCAGACCCGTCAAAATTCAATCAATTTCGTCGAGAACTTGAAATGGTAGCCCACTGGTACCGTCAGAAACAGGTCAATTCGCCAAATATGGATCCAATTCAGGCACAGTACCGCCCCATAAGCTCAAAGAAGTTTAATTTGAGGTTCAAATAGTGATGGAGAAGGCGATCGATTGGTGTCAATGGTAGCGGATTGGGGATTGGAATACTTCTTCTAATTGTGGGGCGTAATTAGAATTTCGAAAAGTTTTGGGCTGAAAAGAGTGGGGATTGGAGTGTGAATTTGACGAAATTGGATTTGAGCAGAGAGATTGGACATTGGACATTGAACATTGGAGAGAGGTCGGGAGGGAAGCCGCGGACTTCAAACTAGTTTTTGTGGCGCCCTAATGTTTTCAGTTAATGATTCAGTTTGAGTTCCGTGTTTCCTATTGGCTGATGATTTCGGAAATTTCATGTTTTTTTTTAATGAAAAGGAAATGTTTTGTGTATACTATATCCTTTCTTCTTCTTTTTCCTTTTTTTTTTTTTTCCTTCACAATATTGTGTTTTTTTAATTACATTTAATATATACTAGCCTCTCCGCACGCGCTTCCGCGCCTGCGAGAGGCCTTTTTTAAAAAATTAAAATTTATTTTAGAATTAAAAAAGATAATGGGTAGTTGTGTTCCATAAAAATAGGTCATTATTTGATTTTTCTTTTAATTTTAATTTTTTTAAATATGAAAAAGTGTGAATTTACCATATTATCCTCATTTAATTAATAATTTCAATTATTAGTGCCCGTTTGGCCTTGCTTATTTGGGGTGATAAGTGATTTTAAAAAAAATTTGAGAAGTCCAGTCCGTTTGGTAAATTGTGAGAAAATCACTTATTGTTAAAAATTGCTGTGAGAGAAAGCTATAAGGGAAAGCAGCTAATGAGGTGCTTTCATATTCTGATTATGCAGGAATCAGTTTTGAAGATGCGCTGAGTATAATGATTATGCCACAGTCATTTTCTGATTATGAGGAAATCAATACCAACAACACTTTTAACAAAAAATTTACCAAACGCCAAACTGCTTTCCCTCACAGCTGATTTCTCTCACAGCAAATCTGACAGTGATTATTTTCACAGCATAGCAATGCCAAATTGGCCCTTAATGTTTGCATTAACCAAGGGCATTTTTTGGTATTTTGAATGTTTCACCATTCTCTGCCTTTTGCTTTATATATATAGATAAACGATAGTCCAAACTAAAAGAAATTGGAAATTTATGATGCACACTATATCAAGATATCATGGAGTCTGAGACCACAACCGTTGTTCTCCAATTGCAAGTGTATACAAATTACAAGTACACAATTGCCAAAAGTAACTTAAATTAAGGTAAATTATGTTTTTTAATAAACATGGTGCAAGGTTTGTGTGCTTTTTAAACTTGAATTAGGGTAAAATGTCTGTACATTATAATTTCATAATTCAAACTTTTTAATTTTCAAGTTATTATTCAAATATCATTCATATTTAGGGTGAACTAATCACCTAGATGGGTGCCTTTATTGGAATCCAAACAATTTTTTAACCAAAACCTTATGTCAATAGAATCTGTCATTTGCCCCTAACATAATATTTTGTTTTAAACCCAACACCGTACTCCATGAAAACGAAACCAATCACCACTACCCTCCATTGTCATTCTAAAGGTTACTCACGAAATTATGTGGTTCTCCAAACATAAACAACTCAAAAACAAATGAATAATTGAATGAATATGAAGGTTACTCGTGAAATTTTTGGTTCCCCATTTCCTAAACATGAACAATCCAACAACAAATGTCGTTTTAGATAAATGGGATCTCATTTCATATGTACATCTTTTCAAGACTATAATGAACAATGAAAAAGTTCATCATGATCTCCTCCTTCCAAAAGGATGATATATTATTTCTTCTAAGTGGACTAGGAAAAACATATGTCTTTTTCCAACTGTGACTATCCTTCATTTTGTTTGCATTGAAGTTTAAGTGCTTATACACAAATAATCATGAAATACCTATTTAGTACCCTCCAATATCTCATTGAAAAGATAAAAGTTGGCCATGATTCTGAACAACAATCAATAATTGATATTTAGTGTGACTAAACATAAGTAAATATTATAGTAGATCTTAAAACTAAGTTGCTCACAGTTTATCAGCAAACATTGCCATCTTTACTACCAAATGAAAATCATAATTGTAACATGTTTTATAGCTAAACAATGACTATGGTTGTTTGGTTGGAACTAGTGATAAGTGATAGCACAAAATATTTGTTATTTCAAAGTCATAAGTAACATATGAAGCTTTATTGCTCAAATGAAAAAAATAATAATAGAACAAGCATGTGCTTCTTCTAATGGTGTTTCTCTTTCTAATATATGAGTAGATATCATGATCCCATTTTTAAAGAGTTATTATTGACCTTGTTAATCAACAATTAGAAGTTTTTTAATTTATAAGACAAATATTGGGGTAGTAGGCAACCAGACCTAGGACTTCGGTTGCAAGAGTAAATGCTCTTAACCAACTGACTTACAAGCCCCTTATCAATAATTAGAAATTAAATTGAGCATCACGATGTAGTTTTAGAGCCTCTCCACATATCACACTGCCCACAATACCAAGGCCCAATGATATATTTTCTGGGCCTTCTCAATCTCTTCCTTTGGGTATGTGAGAGCATCCACAATAGGCTCTCTAAACCACCTCTTTAGTCAAATTTTAGGGAGAAATTGGAAAAATATAACTCCAACCATGCTCCATATCCACTTCCTAAAATAGGGAGACTTCTAGGAGCTCCTAAATCTAAGAAGAGATAAAGTACTCATAGTGGCTTCCTATAATTTAATGATGCTTTGTTTTATAAATATTTTAATGCTAACTATTTTTTAATACATATCTTTTTTTTTACAGAGATGGACCAATTATATTGAATTAAAAAATAATTATAATATTTATGACTCACTAAATTAGGGAGTATGATTGGAGTTCAATTTTATAAAGAGCTCCTAAAATAGCTTTTGTGCGTTTTAGCTCAAATTTAACTAAAAAATAAGGAGCATGATTGTGTAGATGCTTTGAGTGTTTGAGCATCTCCAACAACATTTTCAACAACTTTGGAATCCTAAAATAGGTGTGCCACATCATCAAAAGTCCTTCCAACAACGTTTTCAACCTCAATCATCAAAACTACATCTTTCTCTTTCTTCAGGATTGGTAAATTGACATTGACTCTTCAAATCATTTAATTTGCTTTAGTAAAATCAAAGTCATATGGAAAATGCTAAAAACATTTATTTTACTTGTATTTTTTTTGGTCTGACATTTGTTTTGCTTGCTGGGTTTGATGTACAATTGGTTTTAAAATTTAATGTTTCATTTAATTAAATTTTCCTGTCTTTCCGTTTTTAAAAAAGTATAATCGCAATGGATAAACTTGTTATAATCTTGGTTGCCTTCAAAATCCCGTTTGCTTGCAAGTTTTGGTTCTAAGATAAATGATAAACTTGTTATCATCCTGATCATGTTACTTACAGTAAGTTTAGCAATGTTGTTTTTTTCTTTCTTCATCTGTAATCTTCTTGCAAATGACGACATGATACTTGTTTTTTTTTTTTTAATCGAAATAACTTGCTTTTCATTGAAAAGAGGATAAACAATACATGGAAAGACAAAAGCCAAGAGAAAACAATACAAACATCGTCAAGCAAAGAGAAATTCTAAGTACTATTACCTCCTCATCATGCTAAGTACTATTGCCATCGTCAACAAGAAATTCTTGGAAGGGGATTTAGTTTTAATTAATTTTTAGTTTTTAAATATTGTTTTTTTTTTCTTCAGAATATTATTAATCATTTCAAAAGCTATTAATTATGATTGTTTTGAGTCAAATACTGTGTTGGGGATCAAAATAGTAAACTAGCCAACAAAACTTTTCAAATTAGCTATTAATTAATGATATTTTTCTTTCATTATACTGAACTGATTGAAAAGATACATAATGTTCGGATCTTCATTATTTAAATAGGAAAATTAAAAAACATAAAACATGCTTCATTAAACCTATATAAAAGAGATATATATATTAAAAACTATGCAAATCAAACCTTAATTTTTGCTTAATTTCAACAATGCTGCAGGAAAAATGACAAAATGGAATTTTTATTTATTATTTTATTGTTATTTTGACAAAAACGTACTTTTAAGCAAAACCCAGAAATTTTATTTAGATAGACCAAAAAGTCCGACAGAAATAATGCAAATCCTTTCGCATTTCTCCTCTAAGGCCTCACTCTCTTTACTTCCCCTTCCTCGCCTCTCTCTCTCCACCGCCCTCTACTTCCGCCGTCGCCCTTCAAAATTTCAATTTTGCCCCTCCAAGCACTTTCAATTTCCCAGGTTGCCCCACCTCGTATGCAACCTCAGCTCCGGCACCAGCCAGCAAGTTCCCATGGACTCACCCCCACCGGAGGCCACCTTGTCGGTCGACTCCCTAACGCACGATTTGCAGAATCAGAGCTTGACCTCCGACGGCCACGATCAAGTGAATAATAAAAGTGAAAATAATGGTGTAAATAACACTCACGCGGTTAGGTTGAAGCTTGAAGATCTGAATTGGGACAACTCGTTTGTAAGAGAGTTGCCTGGTGATCCCCGGACTGATACGATTCCACGAGAGGTTAGCTTGTTTTTTGCCCTATTTTCATGTTTTGGCTTATGTTCTGTTTGGTTGCTGAGAAAGTGAAGGAAAGTTTAGCGCATGTATTGTGTGTTTGTGTATTAGATGAAAGGCTTACACTTGAGCTCTTGTTTCGTCCCAAAATCGGAGAAGTTGTTAAATTTAAACACAACTACTTAGAAAATCGTACTGAATTAATGGGGAAATGGCCAAATGACTTACGGTTCGTGTGTTGTTAGTTGGGTTCGCTTAATTTAGCTACGGAACTGTGCCATTAATAGGGTTGATTGTGATATGATCTCTTGCTTTGAGCTACACTTTAATTTTTACTAGCTGAGGGGGTGTTATGTTGTAACTTTGTGCTATGCTTTCTGGGTTTTGATTATCAGGTGTTGCATGCTTGTTATACGAAAGTATCCCCGTCAGCTGAAGTTGAGAATCCTCAGCTCGTTGCCTGGTCAGAATCAGTTTCCAAGTTGCTTGAATTGGATCCTGATGAGTGAGTATTCTTGTTTCTTGTGCTCCCCTGAAAATCAAGTGTTAATGCGTTTCAACATGGATGAGAAAATAAGCATGAATTCAGAGAGTGTGTTTGATAGAATCAGAAAGAAACAAAATTGTGTTTGACAGCATCTGTTATAGATAATGGTTTTGATGGTCCTTGGAAGTCTGATTCTGGATCTCTTCTTCACCTCTACACAAGGCCTTGTGGTTTAGGAAATTAGTTCTGTGTGTAAATAACATGACACTACTATTAAAACTCCTATCTGGAAGTATGGTAGATTAGGCCCCAGATATTTGTATTTTCAGAGTCGATAAGTTCTCACATGTTTTGTCAAGATTCCTCTTGTTGATTGAAATTTCCTTTTTCTTGGAGTTCTGATATCAAGCCGAGTATTAGAGGCTATTGTTTCCTATGTAAATGTTTTTTTCCATCCTGTATTGTTCGGATAAATGCTTTGGTTTCTGACTTGCTGTACCCCGAACCATCGACTGATATACCATAGTACATATGTTTAGCACATGTGGTATTTCATGTTTCATAGGACTAATTTGGCACCTTGTTTGGAATTACAGATTTGGAAGGCCAGATTTCCCTCTTTTATTCTCTGGGGCATCTCCTCTAGTGGGATCGTAAGTGTTTCTCTGAATATTATGTTATGAGGCTCACATTAGGCACTGTTGTCAAATTTCATGCAGCCTGGTTGTATGTTTTATTTATGCAGGTTGCCCTACGCTCAATGCTATGGTGGACATCAATTCGGAATGTGGGCTGGACAGTTGGGAGATGGTCGGGCTATTGCTCTTGGGGAGGTTCTTAATTCTAAATCTGAACGGTGGGAACTGCAGCTTAAAGGTGCTGGGAAGACTCCTTACAGTCGGTTTGCAGATGGCCTTGCTGTGCTTCGTAGTAGCGTTCGGGAATTCCTTTGCAGTGAAGCGATGCATAATCTTGGAATTCCAACAACTCGAGCTCTCTGTCTTGTGACAACAGGAAAACATGTCACACGCGACATGTTCTATGAGTATGTTCAGCAGAACTCTAATTATTTTTCTTAGCTAGCAGTATTGTCCTAGATATCTCGAAGATATATTTCGTAATTTCGTAAATATGAATTTCTTGTTTTTGAAGCCAGTGCATAAGTTCAAGGTTTCATATATTGATAATTCCTTTTGTTCCCTTATTGAGATCATTTCTCTTTGTTTTATTTTTCAAATATCTTAACATTCTTGGTTGGATCTTATGCTAAAATATCAATATCTTGTTCATCCTGAAAGGAATTGAACTTTACCAGGATGTATGTTGCTTACTGAGATTGTAATCACGGTGTTTGGACCTCCTAAATTTCTTATCCTTAATTATAGGAATATATGTTTTTCATATTTTCTTGTTAAAAATAAATTGTTTATTTCTTCATTTGCAGTGGCAATCCGAAAGAGGAACCTGGTGCAATTGTTTGCAGGGTTTCTCCATCCTTTCTGCGTTTTGGATCATACCAAATACATGCCTCCAGAGAAAAAGAGGACCTTGCAATTGTTCGAACTCTTGCAGACTATGCCATTAGGCATCACTTTCCTCACATAGAGAACATGAGTAGAAGTGAGAGTTTATCTTTCAACACAGGAAACGAAGAACATTCAGTTGTTGATCTGACATCTAACAAATATGCAGGTACTCATTCATCCTTTTAGAGTAAATTTGTTGCTGATGGTGGCTTAAATAACGTTCATTAAGACTTGGGATACATTTTGTCATATTGTGGAAGCTAAATGAATCGGAAGTTCAATCAACAAGTGCAGTCTAAGTTAACTAGCCATAAATTTCTCATCTTGTACGCTTTCATATGGTCTTATCCCGTGGACATTATAAGGGTTCACTTTTTATTTTTCTTCGCTAGAAAAACCATTTGGATTGTTTTAAGTCATACATCTTCTTCATGTATGCCTGTTGTCTTATCCCATGGCAATTATATGAGTTCTCTATTTTTCTTCTGTAGAAAAACGATTTGGATTGATTTAGGATTCAGACACCTGTTTAGTACACCCAGTAAACAGTTGCACAGTGCTACCTGGTACTGTAGTTTTGTGTTCCTAGCTGAGTTAGTAGTGTGGTGACCTCCCATATTGGGCATGGAAAGTGGTTAAGATGGGCTTATCTCTTGTGTGTAATGTACACTTCGGACTAATTAAGATGCTATTGGCTTCTTCAGCTTCTGTTAAAAACTAATTTTATTAGGGATGCACTACCTCGTTCCAAAGTTGCATCTATATATTTTCTTCATGTATGCCAGTCAAATAAGGTGTCTGGTGTTGATACTGTGGTACATGTTGCACCACATTATTCAGGAACCCTCTTGTTATTTTAATAGAACTGCAGAAGTCATTATGTATGACAAAATAAAGAAAAAGAAAACAAAAGAAAGGACTTGATTCAGACATACTTTTTGTGTCCAATGTTGTTACTAATATTGAGATTGGCAATCTTCCTTTATGCCGAACTTGGTATTTTCTCTCTACTCTTACTGCCACTCCAAAAGAGTCTATGATAGAAAGGTTTCATTCAGGCATACTTAATTAACTGTTTTTCTGTGCTTTTGCTCCCATGGTTGGGTTTTTAACAGCTTGGGCAGTAGAGGTTGCTGAGCGCACTGCTTCCTTGGTTGCCAAATGGCAGGGGGTTGGTTTTACTCATGGTGTGTTGAACACTGACAATATGAGCATTTTGGGTCTTACCATTGATTACGGTCCTTTTGGTTTTCTGGATGCATTTGATCCAAGTTACACTCCGAATACCACGGATCTTCCTGGGAGGAGGTATTGTTTTGCAAATCAGCCTGATATTGGCTTATGGAATATTGCACAATTCACTAGAACTCTGTCAGCTGCCCAGTTGATAGATGATAAGGAAGCAAATTATGCAATGGAAAGGTAGTTGTGATTCATACACCTTTCTCCTAATTAAATTGTATCTTCCAGTGGCAGTTAATTGAACGTCTTTTTGTATGGATTTGTTACAGATATGGAACCAGATTCATGGATGACTATCAAGCTATAATGACCAAGAAACTTGGTCTTCCCAAGTACATCAAACAGCTGATCAGTAAACTTTTAAATAATATGGCTGTCGACAAAGTGGATTACACAAATTTTTTTCGGTTGCTATCCAATATCAAAGCTGATCCCAGCATTCCAGAAGAGGAGTTGTTGAACCCACTAAAGGCTGTTCTATTAGATATTGGGCAGGAGCGGAAGGAGGCATGGATCAGCTGGGTGAAAATCTATATAGAGGAGGTACGTTGAGCTCTGGTTTTCATATGACTCTCATCTTCAAAAAGTTTATCATTTTGATTCCCACTTCACTTGAAGAATTAAAACTAATTCAGTTGCTTCATGTCCTGTCAAAAGCAAAGATTCTGTTGTATTTAACTTTCTCACATGATGTCTTTTGCTTGTGCAGCTGGCCGCTAGCGGCATCCCAGATGAGGAGAGGAAGGCATCAATGAATGCAGTGAACCCTAAGTATATTCTCAGAAACTATTTATGCCAGAGTGCCATTGATGCGGCTGAACAAGGTGATTTTGGAGAGGTTCAGAGGGTGCTTAAAGTAATGGAACGGCCATATGATGAGCAACCGGGAATGGAAAAATACGCTCGCTTGCCCCCAGCGTGGGCTTATAGGCCTGGAGTTTGCATGCTTTCATGCTCTTCATGATTTGTTTATGCAAACAAACATAATGTTATATAGATGGCAAAAAGAGATTTTTGTTTCCTTGACAGTTTATCTTTGGGCATAGTAAGTTGTCGTATATAATAGTCAAATTCAATTTTTTTTTTCTCTTTTCTTTTTCCTCTGACAATGAAATAAAGTGGCAATGTTGTATGATTCTTGTTTTCTATTCAATTGAAAACAGCTTAAAGAACTTCATTATAGAAACAGCAACTTAAAGAAGGGGTTGAGGCGTACTTGTCTTGAAGTATGTCTCATGCAGGAGAAACACTTACATGAAACGGTGAAGTATGTCTCATGCAGGAGAAACACTTACATGAAACGGGGATATCACTATTTTGCTATATCCAACAAATCACGGTATGCCACTCGTGATAATTTTTTCACCTGGCTGATCGTGATTGGCTAGGGATAGCAAAACAATATTATTCCCGTTTCATACAAGTTTTTCTGCCCATGCAGGCAAAGAAGAGGACATGTCATAGAGGACGGTTGCACATTTTGTATATGGATTGGCCATGGATAGCAAAACAGTATTCTTCTCGTTTCATACAAGTTTTTCTACTCATGCAGGCAAAGAAGAGGACATGTCATGGAGGACGGTTGCACATTTTGTATATGTTGCAGAAAGATGGGCTATGATTTTGTCATTGATTGGTTCAAGCTGTCTATGTCATTGATTGTATCATTGTATGTGTGCAACATGGTTATAGTGTTAGGATTTTGGATCGTCAAATATGTCCTAGTTGGTTTAGGATTGTTTTTAGGAAAATTAGAGGTATACCGATTCTTGTCCTAGAAGGATTGGGAAAGAATTTCAATTTTCCTTATTCAATTCAGGTTTGGATTTCTAGAAGCCTATTTGGTTTTGGATAAGTGTAATTTCCTAATCCACTTAGAAATAGGAATTCAATCAGTCTTAGGATATGTAAGCCAACTCTATATCTATAAATAGGGTGCGGTAAGGTTTATTTTAAGGAGGGGAAAAACAGCCAGAGACAGCCAAGAGTTTTGAGATTAGTTCTAGGGTTTGCAAAAGTTGTGTAATCTCTATTATTAATCAAAGGAGCGGTGATTTCTCTACATAGAGAAATCACAACTGGACGTAGGCAAAAGTTTTGCCGAACCAGTATAATTCTTGTGTGTTTCTAAATTTCCTAATATTTGCTAGTTTAGTCTATTGCGGTTGGTTACATTAAAGAACAAAATCCAATAGCGGGTTATTTAACAATTGGTATCAAGAGCCTGGTTCAAGGTGTTCTACGATGTCTAAAGAGAAGATGAATGCGAATCTAGTACATGCGTTAAAACCTTTTGATGGCAATGATGACTTCACGGACTGGCAAAGGATGATGAAGAACGTATTGATATAGCAAGATTTGGAGGATGCACTCAACGGTTAGAAGCTGACAAGCATGGCAGACGCAACATGGACTAAGGTTCTCAAGAAGGCCAAGAGTTCCATCGAGATCCATCTCACAAGATCAGTTCGGTCACACATCACCGAAAAGATGACTGCCCATGAAGCATGGACAAAGTTGGAGAATGTTTATATGGGCAAAACCGTGTCCAATAAACGTTTTCTAAAGGATGAACTATTCGGACTTCGACTGGAAGAAGGAGGTGATATTGAAGATCACGTATGCAGGTTCCAGAATTGCATAACTAATCTTCAAAAGGTTGAAGAAACTTACAAAGATGATGATATTGCTATCATCTTGCTGAGGTCTCTACCTTCGTCTTTCAAGCATTTTCGAACAACTCTAATGTTTGGGAAAGAGTCCCTCAAGCTTGAAGACGTAATTCAAGCTCTTCAGTCATATGCTAAACTAGATGATATAATTGAAAGCTCTTAAGGGCTTTATGCCAAAGGCACGGAGAGGGGGCGGGAAAAGACCAAGGAAGAGAAAACAGGCAACAGAGGTAGGTCAAAATCCAAGAAGAAAAAGGAAAAGAAGGAAGGTTGCTTCGTATGTGGTTCAGCCGATCATTGGAAGAGGAACTGCAAGATTTGGAAAGAGAAGAAAGCCAAGATGGAAGGAAGCTCAGGTTCAGCTAGTGCAGTCACCGAGCATGAGAGTGACGGGGAGCTTCTTTCAGTAACATCAGGCTCCAAGGCTTTCACAAATTGGATTTTGGATACCGGATGCACTTTTCATATGTGCGCAGTAAGAGAATGGTTCGATACCTACAAAGAAGTTAGTAGTGGGGAAGTTTTAATGGGGGACGATTCTTCATGTCCTGTAAAAGGAATCGGCACTGTTCGAATCAGATGTTTGATGGGATGATACGAGCTTTGGGGAACGTTAGATATGTCCCTAGACTAAGAAAGAATTTGATTTCCTTGGGGACTTTAGATGAGGCCGGCTATAGTTACGAGTCTAAAAAGGGAAGACTCAGGGTAGCCAAAGGATCACAGGTGGTAATGCGGGGTGACCTAAAACCTAATAAGCTATATAAGTTAATTGGGACCACTATAGTCGGGATAGCAGATGTTTCTGTAAATCAAGGTATAGAAGACAAGACTGAACTCTGGCATCATAGGCTCGGGCACATAAGCCAGAAAGGGTTGCAAGAATTACACAAGCAAGGCCTGTTGGAAGGCGTGTCATCTTGCAAATTGGACTTTTGTGAATATTGTGCTCTTGGAAAGCAAAGGAAGGTATCATTCGCGAGTAGCAGTGCAGATAACCGAAGCAAGGAGCAACTCAGCTATATTCACTCAGATGTTTGGGGCCCTGCACCAACCAAATCAAATAGTGGAGCCAGGTATTTTGTTACTTTCATGGATGATTTTTCTAGGAAGGTTTGGGTTTATTTCATGAAGCAGAAATTCGAGGTTTTTGCAAAGTTCAAGGAATGGAAAAATAGAAACCGAGAATCAAACTGGAAGAAAGATCAAGTACCTGAGAAGTGACAATGGAGGTGAATATACAAGTAATGAGCTTACCGATTACTGCAAGCAGGAAGGCATCATAAGGCACTTTACAGTAAAGAAGAATCCCCAACAAAATGGAGCTGCTGAGAGGATGAACCGAACTCTCATGGAGAGAGAGAGAGAGAGAGAGGAGCATGCGATTTCAAGCAGGATTGCCTGATAGTTTTTGGGCAGAGGCTGTTAATCATGCTAGTTATTTGATTAACAGATCATCATCTACAGTTCTCGATTTTAAGAGTGCAGAAGAGGTATGGTCTGAGAAGCCAGTGGACTACTCCAAGCTCAGGGTGTTCGGCTGCAGTGCTTACGCACATATTCCAAGTGATGAAAGGTCCAAGCTCAAACCAAAGTCTACACATTGCATATTCTTAGGTTTTGAGAAAGGAGTGAAGGGTTTCAAGCTTTGGGATATCAACAACAGGAAAAAGGTTGTCAGTAGAGATGTTGTTTTTGATGAGACAACCATGCCTCTGAATAAAGTCGAGAGCAGTAGGGAGAAGAAAGACGATGCCGAAATTGAAGCAACAAAGATTCCGTTAATTAGTTCAGATGAAGAAGCTTAGGTGGAGCAAATTGAGCAAGATGTCGAATTTGATGGTTTTGAGGAAGAAGAAGAGCATCAGCATCGTTCACCAGTTAGGAATCAGGTGGAGCAAGAAACAGGGCAGTTTGAAGGCACACTCTAATCTGCCAGACATCCCAAAGGGTTCGAACTCCAACCAACAATCCACCTGCATTCCAGAGATGCATAGCACTGGACAAACCTAATCGAAACAAAAAGAAACCTGACAGGTTTGGGTTTGACCAAGACGAAGTTAATTATGCTCTCAACATTAGTCAAGGAGATCCAACTACTTATCGAGAAGCTATAGCAAGTGATGAGCGAGATAGTTGGATAAGTGTTATGACAGAAGAAATGGAGTCTCTTTACAAGAACTCTGTTTGGGAGTTGGTTCCTAAGCCCAAAGACAGAAAGCTAGTTGGATGCAAGTGGGGATTTAGGAAAAAGGAAGGACTACATGAACAAGATGCCGTGAGATTCAAAGCAAGGCTTGTGGCTAAAGGGTACTCACAAAAGGAAGGGGGGGATTATGATGAGATCTTTTCACCCGTAGTCAAGCATACTACTATCAGATTGCTTTTAGCAATGGCAACTCAGCATGACATGGAGATTGAGCAGATGGATGTGAAGACAGCGTTTCTTCATGGGGATTTAGAGGAGACAATTTTCATGGCTCAACCAGAAGGATTTGTTGAATATGGGAAAGAGAACCTAGTATGTCAGCTAAGGAAGTCCTTGTATGGCCTGAAACAGTCTCCAAGACAGTGGTACAAGAGGTTCGATTACTTCATGCTGAAAATCAATTTTAGAAGATGTTTATATGACTGTTGTGTGTACTATCATGTGTTCCAAGATGGGATGATCATATTGCTATTGCTATATGTGGATGACATGCTAATCACTTGTCAAGAAAAACATAGAATTCAAGACTTGAAGAAGATGTTGAGCGAGGAGTTTGACATGAAGGATCTAGGTGCAGCACAGAAGATCCTTGACATGGAAATTCAGAGAGATAGGACCGCTGGAAGGATTTGGATATCACAAGTCAAGTATATTCAGAAGGTTTTTGAGAAGTTCAACATGCAAGAAGCAAAGGTAGTTTCGACTCCTTTGGCAACTCACTTAAAGTTAAGTGGGCAACAGTGTCCTAAGTCCAAGGAAGAGCAGCAAGTAATGGAGAAGGTGCCTTATGCTAATGCCGTGGGCTGCCTTATGTATGCAATGGTATGTACACGTCCCGACATAGCTTAAGCAATCAATGTCGTTTCCAGATACATGGCAAATCCAGGAAAGCAACATTGGGATGCAGTCAAGTGGATTTTGCGTTATTTGAAGGGTTCTTGACGACGAAGGATTATGTTTGAGAAGAAAAAAGAAAATGCAGGGGTGTTGGGATATGTAGATGCCGATTATGCAGGAGACTTGGACAAGAGAAGGCCAACTTCTGGTTATGTGTTTACATGCGCAGGAGGACCAATCAGTTGGAGGGCACTACTGCAACCAATTACAGCTTTGTCGACCACAGAGGCAGAGTATATTGCATTGGCCGAAGCTAGAAAGGAAGCAATTTGGCTTAATGGCTTGGTAAGTCAAATGAGAATCACCCAAGATTGTGTGAAGCTGAAGTGTGATAGTCAAAGTGCGAATCACTTGGCAAAGAATCAAGTTTTTTCTGGAAGATCAAAGCACATTGAAGCAAGGTATCATAGAATCAAAAATTGGGTGGAGTCTAAGGAGATTTGGATTGAAAAGGTTCATACGGATGACAATGCCGCAGATTTCCTTACAAAGATAGTGCCAGTCAAGAAGTTCAAGCATTGCTTGAACTTGATCAATCTCGTTGATTGATTAAAGTGGAGCACCTCCTCACTTGAGGTGCAATGAGGCAAGAAGAAGATTGCCAAGGTGAAAACTCTTGAAGATTTCCAGAGCTGCTTCAAGGAGGTTCAAAGATACTCTGGGGTGCAACGATCAAGACTTGGTTTGACTCACCAAGGTGGAGATTGTTAGGATTTTGGCTCGTCAAATATGTCCTAGTTGGTTTAGGATTGTTTTTAGGAAAATTAGAGGTATACCGATTCTTGTCCTAGAAGGATTAGGAAAGAATTTCAGTTTTCCTTATTCAATTCAGGTTTGGATTTCTAGAAGCCTATTTGGTTTTGGATAAGTGTAATTTCCTAATCCACTTAGAAATATGAATTCAATCAGCTTTGGAACATGTAAGCCAACTCTATATCTATAAATAAGGTGCGGCAAAGCTTATTTTAAGGAGGGGATAAACAGCCAGAGACAGCCAAGAGTTTTGAGATTAGTTCTAGGGTTTGCAAAAGTTCTGTAATCTCTAT
>NW_018922989.1:0-54116 GCF_002207925.1 Prunus avium | reverse complement strand
AAATTGGGTGGAGTCTAAGGAGATTTGGATTGAAAAGGTTCATACGGATGACAATGCCGCAGATTTCCTTACAAAGATAGTGCCAGTCAAGAAGTTCAAGCATTGCTTGAACTTGATCAATCTCGTTGATTGATTAAAGTGGAGCACCTCCTCACTTGAGGTGCAATGAGGCAAGAAGAAGATTGCCCAGGTGAAAACTCTTGAAGATTTCCAGAGCTGCTTCAAGGAGGTTCAAAGATACTCTGGGGTGCAACGATCAAGACTTGGTTTGACTCACCAAGGTGGAGATTGTTAGGATTTTGGCTCGTCAAATATGTCCTAGTTGGTTTAGGATTGTTTTTAGGAAAATTAGAGGTATACCGATTCTTGTCCTAGAAGGATTAGGAAAGAATTTCAGTTTTCCTTATTCAATTCAGGTTTGGATTTCTAGAAGCATATTTGGTTTTGGATAAGTGTAATTTCCTAATCCACTTAGAAATATGAATTCAATCAGCTTTGGAACATGTAAGCCAACTCTATATCTATAAATAAGGTGCGGCAAAGCTTATTTTAAGGAGGGGATAAACAGCCAGAGACAGCCAAGAGTTTTGAGATTAGTTCTAGGGTTTGCAAAAGTTCTGTAATCTCTATAATTAATCAAAGGAGAGAAATCACCACTGGACGTAGGCAAAAGTTCTGCCGAACCAGTATAATTCTTGTGTGTTTCTAAGTTTCCTAATAATTGCTAGTTTAGTCTATTGCCGTTGGTTACATTAAAGAACAAGATCCAGCAGCGGGTTATTTAACATATAGTGCTACTTTTGTGCAAGTGACTTGTAGCTAAAGTGGTTAAGAGTAATTACCCATGTATCAAGGATCTAAGTTTGATTCCACCTTTCTTAATATCTTTTGTATAAAAAACGATAGTGCTACCTCCGCTCAAAACTGTTGCGCATTTGTTGGAAGTAGTTTAGAAACATCTCAAAATGTTTATTACAAGTTCAAATGCTTTGCGGAACACTTCAAAGTGCTTTGTGCAAGGATAAAAACTTCCCCAATCCAGTCTTTTATCTGATGCGAAGTGTTGAATTTAATTTAGGAGGTTTCACTATTATGTCCAATATAAGGTTATGCGAAAATTTAGCTTATGCAAATAAGGTTTTAGTTTGCAGCTGTGAACAGGATTAGGTCGCTTCAAACGAACCAAATGCTTGGCAATTCGTCTAGGAAAGAGAGAAGGGAAACGAGTGGAGAGCTGAAACGGTGCGTTCAACCGTAAAAGATTAAGATTGGACAAAACCATCTGTCTATCTCTCTCTCTCTCTCTCTCTCTCTCTCTCTCTCTCATCTTCGGTGGTTTGGTATCTACGGGTAAGCAGTCACTGGTTCTACTTTCTGAAGACTCTTTATTTTGTAAATTTGTTTTCTTTCCCAAAAATGTGGTATTAGCAGTAGTTTATTTTTGAATCCTTTGCTGGTTTGAATCCACGATTAACATTTGATGACTTTTGATTTTTGATTTTTTTCTTTCTTTCCCATTAGCAGTGTATCTTTTATCATTTGGCTTGTTTGAATCTGTGAATTCATGCTTAACATTTGATGCCTATTAACTGTTTGGTCAAATGCTAACATGATAGTTTTTGAAGCTCAGTGGGTCTATATGCCAATTTCCATTTGGATTGTAGCCCTATCCTAACAGAGCTGCCATGGCATGCCGAAAAAACAAACTTTTGTCTGTCTGTTTAGAGAGCATATGTTTGATATGTAAATGGTATAACTTGTAATCTCAAGAAACCAAGATAATACAAGTTGTAGCTGCGGTGATAGAGGTTATTTGTTTGTTTCTCTGCTTGCCCATATCTTCAAGAATTCAAGAAATTCACATTTAATTCTCCAGTATATTACACAATGGCGAGGCGTTGATGCGAGGCGTTTTAGTCGTGTTATGCGAGGCGTAAGCCTTGAAGCAGTGAGGTGTAAGCCTTTTGAACAATAATTTATTTTAATAAGACAAATTTATGAATAATATTATACCCATATGTGCTCTTTGATGTATACAAACACACTTTGTTGGCAATACAACTTAAACTTTCGTATCTCGCGGTTTGTACAACCTTCTTGCTACCACTTTCTGACATAAATGCATATCCAATGTCCATTCGGGCAGTTTTTGTCTATCACTTCATTATGAGTGACGAGGGAATTTTCATAACATGCTCCCACTTCATCACATAAAACACATGGCAACATGGGATGCCTTCACTTTCATATTTCTGACAGTTGCACTCTATTCGAATATCTTTCTCGCCAAGGTACACACAACTTCAATTATTTTGCGGTTCACCGTATTTCACTAAAATATACAACCGTCCTCCGAAATTAGGAATTATTTTTTCATGAATGAGTGCTGACAAAATATTGATCTCGTTACATACCAATAAAAAACACATATGTGTGTAAATTTGGGAAGCTTGTTTCAGTGTTGTTGTAAGCACTTTCTTTGACTGTTTTCGGTGGTATGCATTCAAACAACTTAACACCTTTCCTCAAGTAATTTTTTACAAACTTGTTCATACACTCCACACATTGAGTAGTACACATACCACCAAAAAACTTGGGTCTAAGACTTGATTTCGCCCATGCATCCCTTTTTGCATACATCATTTGCAGTCATCCTTTTGTTTATGTGTTGTAACTCTGTCCTTCAAAAACTCTCATTTCTTTTCAAACTCATTGACTATAATTGGTTCCCAAAGATATGCTTGAAATGAAGGTAATATGGTAAATTCACATTTTTTCATATTAAAAAAATATAAAATTAAAAACAAAATCAGATAATATATCATATTTTTATAGAACATAACCACCAATTTTATCTTCTCTTAATTCTAAAAATAAAATAAAACCAATTGGTACATGCTTTTAAGTATATGACATTGTGTCCAAAATATAAACAAGTGTCCAACAACTTGCTCCCGCCCCTACCCTTTTGCCACAGATATATATATATATATATATATATATATATATATATATATATATATATATATATATATATATATATATAGTATGGTAACACGTCTTCTCAAATGTGATTTATCACACAACCCGAGATGAGTTCTTTTTTTTAAGAGATATTTCTCTAAATCACCAGTGTCCCGTAGAACATTTGAGAGGGTGAGAGACGGATACGGATCCCTTGATGCTATGATAGGCACAACTACAATATCCATTATTGTTACCGTAAGGAACATATGAGTGAGATATTAATACTCATGATGATAACGGAAGAGGTGTATCATGTTGCGACTATTATGCTTACATGTTACAGGTTTGTACTCAAAATATGATTTTTTTTCCAACTAAACATTGAAATATTACATCCTAATCTATAGCTAAAGACTGATTTGCATATACGTGAGGGTGAATCATCATCACTTTTGCTTCGAGGGGGTCGTCTCTTACAACAATATATTGTAGATAATTACGTAAAAATTGAATCTCAGAAACTTAGATGGATGCGTTCAAATCAAGAAAAAATACGAGCTGAGCTCTACCAAGGACTCCAAGACTCTTTAATTAGAGTGGTGAATAATGCATGTACATATTTAATATCAATTGTTTAAAAAAAAATATAAATATACAGTTCCAGGTTTGTGTAAAACATTTATTGAACGAAAATAACAATGAATCAGGTAACATCCTTTGTTGGAAGCCCACGCGACATGTATCAACGGTATCAAGGTGCGATGACTTTGGTTCAAAGATTTGGCAGGCTAGATCTATTCATTATCATGACATGCAGCCCAAATTGGGAAGAATTTAAGAGAGAATTACTCCCTGGACAAACGCCACAAGATCGTCCCGACTTACTCACTAGAGTATTTCGTGCAAAATTAGACAAACTAAAAGAAGACATCAACGGGAAAGGGGTATTAGGTACTGTTGTTGCTTATGCATACGTTATTGAGTTTCAAAAACGGGGTCTTCCACATATGCATATGTTGGTTGTGTTAGATGAAAATGATAAGCTCAATAACCCTGATGATTATGACCAAATTGTTAAAGCTGAAATACCAAACGAACATGAAGAGCCTCAACTTTATAATGTGGTATTAAAACATATGATTCACGGTCCATGTGGAATTCAAAATCCAGAATCTCCTTGCATGAAAAATGGAAGGTGTAAAAGAAATTACCCTAAATCATTTGCTGCATCCACTATTCAAGGGAATGATTCATATCCAATTTTATCGAAGGCGAGGAAATCGCATGCCTGTCCCACTTAATCGACGAGGAAATATAACGGTTGATAATAGTTGGGTTATTCCATGTAATCCTTGGTTGTTGTTGAGGTATAACTGCCACATTAATGTTGAAATATGTGCAAGCATAAAAAGCGTCAAATATTTATATAAGTATGTTTACAAAGATCCAGATAGAGTGGCACTCGAGTTCAGCCAGATCTTGTTTGTGATGAAATACAACAGTTTGTTGATGCAAGATGGGTTTGTGCACCAGAGGCATTGTTAAGGATATTCAAGTTTGTAATCAATCGGATATACCCAATTGTGGAGCGCTTACAAATACATCTTCCTAATATGCATCAAGTTCGATTTCAATCTGACCAGATTATTGAAAATACTCTGACAGACGAGAGACTTAACAAGACAATGCTCATAGAATTTTTCACTTTGAATCGTAATGATGCAGAAGCAGGGAGATATTTGTACAGGGAGATCCCTGAGCATTATAGATGGATTTGTTCTGAAAGAGGTTGGTCTAAAAGAAAGAATCATCTTAGGGTTATTGGGCGAATATATACAGTCTCACCCGCTGAAGGTGAGAAATTTTACCTACGCATACTTCTGAATCATGTCAGAGGAGCCACATCATTTTTAAATTTAATGACAGTTGGTGGCGTTTTGCAACCAACGTTTAAGGAGGTAGCAGAACAACAAGTTTTGTTAGAAGGAGACGATAGTATTCAACAATGTTTGCTTGAGGCCTCTACAATTCAGATGTCATCGGCCTTAAGAAGATTATTTGTCACCATTTTGGTATATTGTGGACCAGTTGGTGTCCGAACATTGTGGGATGAATTCTATCCATGCATGATTGAAGATTATGCTTTCCCGAGTAACTTAAGTTGCAATGTTGTTGTGAACAGACTTTTACGTGACTTAAACACACTTCTGGTACAGTTTAGCAAGAATATCAAGGACTACAATTTGCCTCAAATGACAACAAAAGTAGTTTCTGCAATGCCTAGATGTATTGAAGATGAACTCTCAATAGGTATTTCACAAGAAGATCTTCTTGCAATTGAACGTCTTAATGACGACCAAAAGTTTGCATTTAACATAATAATGGACACAATTGAATGATGTCAGAATTCAATTTTTTGTGTGGATGGTCTAGGTGGAACTGGAAAAACTTACTTATACTGTGCATTGTTAGAAAACTTGAGAAGGTTGGGCCATATAGTATTAGCAACAGCAACATCTGGAATAGCAGCTACAATATTACCTGGTGGGAGAACGGCACATTCTAGATTCAAGATACCACTTAGCCCAGATTCATCATCTACATGTTCAATCAGTAAACAATCTGATTTGGCAAAGTTAATACAAAAGGCAAAGGCAATTATTTGGGATGAAGCAACGATGACACATCATCATGCCTTTGAAGCACTAGATCGAACTTTTAGAGACATAATTGATGTTGACTTACCATTTGGGGGGAAAACAATGATCTTTGGGGGAGATTTTCGACAAGTACTTCCTGTTATTCCTAAAGGAACAAAGTCGAAACTGATCCAGGCCAGTGTGGTGAAAGCATCATTTTGGTCACAAGTAAAAATTTTGAAACTTAGACAAAACATGAGATCCAAGAATGATCAACAATTTTCACAATTTTTACTTCGTGTTGGTGATGGGGAAGAACCTGTTGTTGGAGATGATATGACAAGAGTACCTGAATGCCTGGTAATACCATGGGAGAATGAGTTATCCATCAATGAATTTATTTATCAAGTTTTCCCTAATTTGGAGGATCATATAAATGATGCAAGTTACATGGTGGAAAGGGTAGTGATAACTCTTACAAATGAAGATGTTGACATGGTGGAAAGGGCAATGTATTCGTTTGATTTAGTTGAGGATGACACGAGGAATTTGAATCACCCGGAATTCTTGAACTCAATTTGCATTGGTGGGTTGCCACCACATAAGTTAACTTTGAAGAGAGGTGCTCCAGTCATGCTTCTCAGAAATATTGACCCAAAATTGAGATTGTGTAATGGAACAAGATTATTATGTCGTGGGTCGTACCAAAATCTCATTGATGCTGAAATTCTAACCGGACAATCTGTTGGGACCAGGGTTTTTCTACCACGTATCCTTCTAAAGACAACTGAGACTGCTGGGCTACCATTTGAACTAACAAGAAAACAATTTCCAGTGAAGTTGAGTTTTGCTCTCACTATAAATAAATCTCAATGTCAAACAATACCACATGTGGGTATTTTTCTTCGGGATCACGTTTTCAGTCATGGACAATTATACGTGGGTTTATCGAGGGGTGTTTCAAAGTCGACTACAAAAGTGTTAGTGAAAAAAGGGTCAATAACCGGTCAAGAAGGCGTTTTCACTCGGAATGTGGTGTACAAAGAAGTCCTACTTCATTTGAACTAATGATGGCAATTAAAAATAAGTAAGCATAATTTTAATCACGAATACCTTTTCAAATAACCACAGCATGTTTTTATCATTTATTGTTGTAACCGTTTGTTTGTTGTTACTTGACTCAAAGAGTTACATTAGTTACATATACCTATTTTGTAATTTAAAAAATACATATATGCTTTTTAAGAGTTAGACAATGCACATAATGCCCTTCTTTTTAGAACCTCTAGATAAATGCGATGTTTTGTACATGCTTTGGTTATTAAATTTATTTAATTTTAATTTTCATGTTACATCAATCATTTTGTTCCAATTTTGGTAGGAAAAGTGGAGGGTCATGGGCTTACAAATAGAGTTCAAAGTGGGTTGGTTCAGTGCGTTAATACAACAAATGATCATAACAAGGTAAACTTTTTTTACTTTTCAATTAGTACAACATTAAAAGTTATGTTTATGTAATTTATTTAAATCCTTATTTAGGAGTATGTAACTGTCCTATTGCTTATGGTTGTACATGAAAATAGTATTTTGACAAAATTGAATACCAGGATGCAGAGTGTAATAGACATGTTTCAGTTGTCTCATCGGGTTGGAGTTATTCAGTTACAATGAACAACAGTGATCTTAGTCGACTAATTTTGAAAGAATGGAAAAAAAGAAAACAAAGCAGTAAGTATTGTTTTATTGGAGAAATATTTATTTTACCTACCTATAAGTTAATGATGACAAGTGACAAATATAGGTGGCGTAAAAATCATGCATTTGAACAGCTCATACATGCAAATGTTCGTCATATCATTTGGACCTACAAAACAGTTTGTCGGATTAGGTATTGTTTTTATTTCAAATTAGAAAGAAAAAAAAATCATAACCTTGATGATGATACTCTAATTTTCTAACAACATTTTTCTTTTGGTATAGGAGAAAACTTAATCAAAGACATAAAGACTTTCTACGCGAGGTACTTTATATCACTTTAGCATCTCAAGTGAGTGAGTTTAAACTTTAATTTACTTTTATACTAATTTTTTTATCAGTTTTACAAATATCGTACCCGTTGCTATGTGGAGAAATTAGAGCACAAAATTAAGGTAGCAAATCATGAAACTGTTCTTTCAATCCTCTACCAATTTCTTATTAATTGTTTTATTGTTAAACTTGGCTTCTTATATAGGAACGAAATGATTTTCCCTTTGTCTCTTGACTTTTGAAAATGACTGTATTTTTTGCAACAATTTTCTTCCAATAATTGGAGTAGGCATGTAACAAAGGATAAATTATCAAAATTAAAGGTGAGTATACGTGTTCCCAAATTATGCTAAAATTGTATGTTTAAACTTGGTCCCATCTCATGTTATTTATGTATAGATTGACAATAAAAAAGTGAAAAATCAATTAGAGAGGAATGGGTGGCGCCAGTGGTCTTGATCGTTGCATTTCTTCCTCCTATGTGCATATTATGTAAAATTTTATTTCAATAATCTAAAACTACGATGTTGTGTAGAATGAAAATATGATTTTACTTAAATTATTTGACATTTTCCTATTAATATTGGATTTGTTTTGGATAATATTAACATGTGGGTAATTAATTGAATAAGAATCCCCCTAGCTCCTAAGTTCATTAGACTAGCCTCCCTGCACGCGCTTCCATGCGTGCGAGAGGCTTTTTTTAATCACGCATGCTATGCGCGACTTCCAAAGTTTCGTAAATATTTTTTTGCAAATGTATTTATATAGATGTTTGTTTCAACAGTTTCATATTTTAATCGCGCGCGTGTGATAAATCGTCGTTTTAAAAGTTTTCCTTTATCGCCCGTATTTTTCTAGACGTCCATCTTAACAGTTTACACGCTATAAAAGGAAAAAAAAAAAACTGCTAAGATGGACTTCTAGAAAATGCCCTTGGTTAGTTCAAACATTAAGAATTGAAATTATTAATTAAATTAGGATAATATGGTAAATTCACATTTTGTTCATATTAAAAGAAAATAAAAATAAAAACAAAATCAGATAATAGTTCCTACTTTTATAGAACATAACTACTCATGTTATTTTTTCTTAATTCTAAAAATAAAATAAATAAATAA
This sequence comes from Prunus avium, assembly GCF_002207925.1. The sequence continues at coordinate 45,361 of NW_018922989.1, read as the reverse complement.
ATAAAAATAAAAAAACCAATTGGCGCATGTGCTTACAATTAAGGTAAGAAAAAAAAAACAGAAACTTGTGTTTATTTTTTCAAAACACTCCAAGTGAAACGCCGTCGTTTCAGTTATAAATTTTTTTTAAAACGCAATCGAAACGACGTCGTTGCATTTAAAGTTAAAACACTGCAATCTAAACGACGTCGTTTCATAACAATAAACCTAAAAAATAAACACCTGAGTCGTCTTCCTCGCAGAGTCGCAGCCAATTTGCAGACTCGCAAAATTTCTTCCGGTTCAGAAGTTTCCAGATCTGGCTCGCCTGGCCACGCCTTGCAACGCTCCTTACGCCTTCCCCGCGCTAAACGTGCAACTCGCGAAACAGCTGACCGCCTCGGGCGATTTCCTGCCGCCTCGCTCAGACGCGCTCGCCGACGCTCGCGAAGGCATACCTTTAAAAACACTGATATTACAATGTGCAGATCAAATTGATATACTGTGTCTTCAATATACTGTAAAGTTATTCTCTTTTCAGTTTTCTTTGGGCAACTTATATCATGCTTTATCAACTCATACCTTGAAATTGAAATTCTGTTCAACTTATATCATGCTTTAACTGTAAAATTTGTGACTTGGAATCAAGTGACCTCCACCCTTCGCATGGATTTGTTTATCTATGAATTTGTAACTTGCTAATCATTTCTTTATAGTTTATAAAAGGCTGTAGACATCATATGATCTGAAGTCTGAACACGATGTGTTGTGTTAATTCTATTTGACGAAAGAAAGATACATAATTAGTTGTACTGTGGTTTACAGAGAATGAGAGTTCCAAGAAATCTCGAGGTCTTGAAAATGGGCGCTATCAGCTATCTGGATGCACTTAAGCTGCAGGAAAAGCTGGCCTCCAATAGAAAAATTCATAAGATTCCAGATACTCTCCTGTCCTTGCAACATCCACCTACGTACACCCTTGGCAAACGGCGAACTGATCACAATCTATTGATTCCCGAGTCTGAACTTAAAAGAATAGGAGCTGAACTGCACTACACACAAAGAGGAGGAGACATTACATTTCATGGTCCACATCAAGCCATCTTATATCCCATTATTTCTCTTCGGGATATCGGGCTTGGTGCTCGTAAATACGTGGAGAATCTTGAGTCCACCATGATTGAATTGGCGTCTTTGTATGGTGTGAAAGCTTGTCCCGGAAAAAAATGTGAAACGGGGGTTTGGGTTGGAGACAGAAAAATTGGTGCAATTGGTGTACGGATTTCATATGGAATCACTTCTCATGGATTGGCATTTAACATTGATCCAGATTTGGACTATTTTAAGCATATCGTACCTTGTGGCATTGCAGATAAAGAAGTTACATCATTGAGAAGAGAGACAGACTTGGTGCTTCCTACAGAAGAAGTAATTCAGGACCAGTTGATTTCTTGTTTTGCTAGACAATTTGGTTATAGTAATCTTGTATGGAAGGATGCTGCTTCAATATTGTCAGACAATGGGGAAACCGAAGGAGATAACTATTGTATGCCAAATGAATAAACGATGTAAGCCTTATGCTCTTTCATTCATTTTATTTGTCAAAATAATTGATGGAAATTGCTGAATTTGTATATCTTGTATGATAAGTAATGTAATGTGGAAAACTGGTGATTCTATATTGTTATCATGAAAGTTCAATCCAGTTTAGAAAACTGGTGATTCTATATTGGATGAGTCCAGTTCTAAAATTGGTTTTCCTAAATGGGACTGAAAACCTGCAAAAGTTGCCTAAAACTAAAATGTAAAGAAAACACAACAAAAGCATTGTGGGCAGGTCATACAAGAAAAACACATTTCCAAAGGGTTCTTTGGAAATTAAGCTGGTATACTGCTCTCCTAACATATTTCTGTAAAACATAGAACAGTAGCTTGCTTCTGTAAAATTGCTAACAGAAATATGATATAAATTTGTTTTTTTTTTCCATTTTTATTTTTATTTTTTTTAAAAGAAGGAAAACTGCTTCTGGGTTCAGTCTACACACAGTAACATCATTTGGTCTCTTAATCAAAGAGGTCAGGTGTGTGAGCACTGTGTTCTATCATAGTCCTGCTGACATAGACCACATGCTTTTCTCTGCAGAAAGATTCTTTGATCCACATGTACTTACGAATCAACCAAATGGAAAATCCTCTCCTCTCAACAAAATTTCACAAAATTTATTGCAAATACAACTTTCAGGAGTTCCTTGACCAGATCTTGTGTTACAAAAACTATAATTTCCTTCTTTAATCTCCTCGACCAATTGACTTCTATCAATGGAGATGAGTTCATATTGTGAACTGTCGACGTCAACCATGACATCCATGGATAAAAAAAAGACGATAATTATAAAAATAAAGTGACACATGCTCAATAATACCACACAAGTCTTATAAATTGTGTGTAGATTAAAAAGCTTGCTGATCCCAAGTGGACTAATTAGAGCTCACTGTGGGATTGATCCGAATCACATAATTTAATAGAGAAAATCATGCTGTATTAGAAAATGATCAGCATGCGTGATGGCTTGATGGGGCTTGGCCAAGTTGATAATCATACTTGGTATTTAAATATCTTCTTGCTGCTCAATTCCATGTTCTCTTTTCAACCCCTTTCTCAACCTGGAGAAAACATGTGGGTTCATGGGAAATGAGCAAAAACTCAAATATAATGCAAGTCTGAAAATGAGAGCCTTCTTTGAAGCATGGAAGCCTGAAAATCGTTGTATGCGCCGGTTCGGTTGTATGTAACTTTTTTCTTATATGTATGCAGTGAGAAGAAAGTTATACATAACCGACGCGTATGCTAAAGTTCCTCGTTAGAAACCTTGCTTTTCGAGATGGCACACATCAGAGCTAGTTCTTGATACAGGAGCTTGGCATATGTGATGGTTTCGTAGAAGATTAAAAGGGTATTTCACGTTTGGAAAGCAAGCTTACCCAGCCAAGTTTAGCTGTGTTTGTTTTGTACCACTTAATATAGAATAGTGATCGGTTATTAAACAAAGCAAAAGGATGGACAGAGAAATGAGGCGTCTGATTTGGTCTCATGTGATAAGTCACATGAGATTATTTTGTAAAATATTCAAGTTTGCAGAGAAAAGTCATACAAGTACGACAATTAAACTCAGCATCACATGATCAGCTGCTTCCGAGTTGTAACCTGTTACACAACAAAACAAAGGAATGGGCACAAGGATTTTTCTGCTTGCTAATTATCTAACCAACCCATAACACCCACAATGTATGGCAAATTAAATTCACACTGAGCACATGGTGTTTTTTGCTTGATAAGCGAGGACCGAGAGATCCGAAACTTAGAACCTCTTTCAATATCAATATTGAGAAAAAAGATCATTGTACAATTGCATTTACTTCATGTCAATACAATTGAACCAAAAATATCTGAGCAAGTCTATGTTATTTTTTTTTTTTTTGTAATTTGACTTATAATTTTTCATGTATTAGTGTATTCATCAATTGGACTTGAACAAAAAAAATTAAATTCTTTTTTTTATACACCAAAATAAGTACTTGACCAGCAAATAGGTTCATAGGAGAGGGAGAGAATGTACTCTAGTTATCTATATATTACATTACATTCACACTTGTTAACCAAATTACGCATAACAAAGCATGAACTGCCGCTTTTTGCCTTCTTTTATTAGAGATTAAAGAAGAAAATCTTCATATGTACAGGCACCATACCCTGTCCTTTCATCTTACCCACATTCTATTTTCTTTTCATCAGATAAAATCAAACCAAACCACGCCATGAAAATCAGTCAGAGAATCTTGCTTGCCTTCTTTGCCTTGATTCTCATGCACGCTGTGACATGTTCTTCACTGTCACTGCACCAAGGGACCCAAGTTCCAGGGAGATACAGAAATCAACCCAGAAGATTGCTAGCTTCAGTGGCCTCATTTTCTGCAAATCCGCACAAGCCCAGCAAAGCAATGGAAGATCCCAAGAAATCTGTAGAGACAAGTTTAAGGAAGGCCCCACCGAGCAAATCAAATCCTACCCAGAACCGGTAACCGAGACTAGGGATCCCTGAGAAGAAAGAGAATACAAATCTCATTCTATTTCCACATTTTTGCAGTTTTCTTATTTTCACTCTGTTATATAGGTAAGAAGATGAGATCTTTATACATAATTTTTCTTTTGTTCTCCTAGTTGTTCATTCGTTTGTTATTGTTATTTTTTTGTTTGTTGCAATTGGTTTAAGTATTAGATTTAGGAAATGAGAGAAAACTTTATGTACAGAACCCTGAAAGAAATTGTTAGATGGAGTATTTATTTGTTCTAGAAGATAGCCACTTTACTTTTGGCAATTAATTTTGGCAATTGGTGAAATGGAAGTTTATACATTTCAATCATTTTGCTACTGTTTATGTAACCCATGAATACATTTGATCTTCCTTCAATTTAATTCTTGCTGACTTCTAGTTCTTGAAATGCAATAAGCCATTTTCTGTCTGATGTTTCTGAATATTTGAACGTGCGGCCTTGTGATGAGCAATTTTGTGTACTTAAAGTTCCTATTGTTTCTAGCAATCCTAACCTTTAATGATGTTTCACACAACTCTTTAAAATGAAAAGACTAAAAATGAGAATCGAATCAAGGACTCATAATTGGTCAAAATCCTTGTACATGTTTTAAGTGGAGTGACTTTTTTCTGGTCTGCTATCTGCATTATGTAGAATTTAAACCACACTGTGCTAGATTTAAGAATCATTCAGTCCAGCTGATAAACTTTCCTCTTTAGCAGTTTTTTTTCCCCTTCAGTGTTCATGAAAGTCGACTTCTGTTAATATCTCAATATTGATGGATTCCATGATATTGCTTACTTCAGAGCTTTGAATTTTAAACCATTTGCAGATGCTATAAATTGGAAACTGAATAAAATTTTGGATGTAAATCTTATTCATAATTAGTCTTCCAATCAAGTTTGTAGAGACATTAATTCATACACTTAATTTATATTGTCTCTCTAGAAATCCTGTATATCTCCTAGAAAGAAATTCTGAATTTTCATGTGGAACTGTTAATTTTTTTGTTCCAATATCAGATGTGTATTTTAAGGAAAGATAATGCACATGGAAAACTAATTTACACCAGTCACTATAGCTATCTTATGTTTGCCACATAGACGTGTTTTATTTTAAAACCAAGGCTGTTCCTTCTTTAATTTCAAATTACAAGCATGATTGTGGACCCTTTTTACCAGTGGTGGAGTCAGACTGAATAATTGACAGCAGTTAGCATAAGAACTCAATGATTGTAGTTGCAGCACATTGCAGTACTTATAAATTTATGCAGGGTTGAAAGCCGAATCTGGAATTTTGAATTACTGTGCACTTGACCTACAAACATGGTAAGTATTTTAACGAGATTGTTAACCAAGCATGAAATCCTCAATGTCTAATGTGTGCAAGTTCGGTTCTTGAACCTGACTTTCTTCATTTGGCCAGAAAAATGTCTCAGTATGCCATTTTATCTACACATTGACATGGTAGTGCTTTCAAAAATCTTTCCTGGCAGCCTGGGACTGTAGTTCAACAATGATCATGGAGCCGGTTGTGTATGCTCTACAACTTCACCTATAAATAACAATGAACTTGGACTAAATTACCTGTTGATGTCAATTGTGTGGCTGAGGTTGTTGTTTTGGTACTAAAGAATGATCTTTTCTAAAGCGTTGAAAAAATTTCGGAATTAGTTTTCCTGTTAGTTAATTAATAGCTCAAATTTTGAAAGAAAAAATTAATGTCTTATTGTGGTCAAAGATGGGCACTTGGTTTTATCTTGAATGTTTTTTTATGTGAACAAAATACTTTCTTTTTACTATGAACAGGAAAATGTGATTATCTTATTTTACCTGATATTGTTTTATGTTCTTACCTTTCTCGTTAATGTTTGTTTATTCATTTGTAGTACACTTCCTTTATTGCTGAATTATTGCTCCCACTATTTTAAGACGGCTATACTTGTCATGCTTGCAACCATGTACTAAATTTGAAAAATTCTCCTGTGTGAAGTTTGGTTTCCAGGTCCCAAACTTTCAACAGTGAAACAGGTTGCTCTGAGTATTGCAATTTGACCATTCACTCTGAAGTTATGCAAAATGTCGTCCAATCTGATCACCTCTTGTGCATGGTCTCCAAATGAAGCATTCACCCTAACTGGAAATGGATATAATTCTACACGTGTAGTACATGCATTTCAGTAATGTACACGTAATTAATGAACAAGAAAATGCTGGCGTTACAGTCAGGTTCACCATCTCTCCCTCAGAGGACTATATTGTCTTAAGAGTTTAGTTTCCTCGTAGCACTCGCCCTGTAGAATCCCTCTGCAAACTTTCCTAATTCTAAATTCTTGCATCTTCTTTTTTCCTCAGAGGACTTTCCTACATAAAGATGAGAATTCGAAATAGTCGGTCAAATTTCTCCCAGACGACTCCACCTGAGTCCACACCTAGGGCTGCTCATCTTTGTTCACATCAAGGTTCACAATGCGGCCGCTTTCTAGTTGAAGAAGAGAATAGACGCATGGGATGGTCCTGCTTTGCAATAAAACAACTTCCTGCTCAAGTTGCAAGGGAGGATCTATTGCATGATGAAATGAAAACAGAAAGCAGTACAGGAATTAGGCCTTTGAACTGTGTTGATAAGGAGAAATATGCGAAGCATTGCATGCGAATCAATACAAATCCGGTAATTAGTCTTTTAGCCATTCCTTTGTTTTTGCTTTAGGAATGTGCAATTTATTGAATTCATTCATCTCCATATCAATTTTGTTATTGTCTTTTTATTATTTTAGTTAACGTATTCTTATTCAGGCTTCATAACACCTACAAAGCTTAGGTCAATTAGGTTACTTAATGTTTCAAAAGATATGATTTTAATTTTATTTTCCATGTAGGCCTCAGAAGGGCAGAGTGAAGGAGCAGCAGATAAAAGGAAAGAGTTTTCTTCATGTGCTGGCTTTCCAGGGTAACTTATTTCTTGTCCTTTCTCATCTTTTGCACCTGCTGAAATCTACAATCGCCAATTGGTCATTCTAATTTGGAAATATAGATACTTTTCTCATCTGCCATTTTATTTGCCATTAAGATCTATGATGAATCCATTAATATCTATAATTTTCTTTGATTGGTTCATACATGCACATCCCCGTTTGCATTATATTCTGATAGAACACAAGTTCCTTATTTGTTTATTCGTAATTTAAATGCTAATAGATTGATGGTGAAAGTAAAATTGTGTCTATGCTTGTTAATTTGTACAAAGAAGCTCTGCTTAAATTTTTTCTGTATGAAATTTTTTTCAACATGAGGTCTACGAAATTCAAATAACGTCTTTTCACTACAGGGGTAGAGAAAGCACAACTTCTGCTGCTGACATTGCTCTTCCTTACACTTTTTCTCAACCAGGTAAACTACTTTTATAATTGGAAGGTTTTTTTCCTCTGCAAAACTGCATATCAATGAATGTCTTGTTGGTGCCTAGTTTGGCTGTTTGTAGCTTTGGCTATTTGCCTTCTTGCTTTCAGGTTGGCTTTTGTGCCTTCTTGCCTTTTGGCTCTTGAATGAAGTTTTAAACACCAAAAAAAAAAAATATGAATGCCTTGTTGATTTAAGAAATTTGATGGCCATAATGGTCTCAATTCCTTCCTACGATTGGGTTGAAAATAATAAAACTTTTGGTGCTAATATATGGCTCGTTATCCTTTTCTTAGACAAGTATAATGAGCCATATATTAGCACAAGTTGTCTTTGATTATAATCTGTTGACACTGTTGGAAATCCAATACTAAGGGGAATACTGTAGAATAGTTGAGTACATATCTTATGAAGAGTCACTTGATGATAATCTATCAGAAAGGTCTATGATGTATCATACTAATGCATATATTAAGTGACTGTAGTGATAATTCAGATCTTGAATGGCATAAGTGCCTGAATTTTGGTCTTTTAACACAACATAGTGATAGCTAAAGACATCTTGCTCATGTATAGGTGAATCTGAGGTTTTCTAAATTCTTACATCAGTCAACATGTGATGTATTTAAGTTTTATTATTCCAGTAACATTTATGGCGTATATAAGTGTCAATCGAACTACAATATGACCCATCAGTGGGGACATGTGCAAGGCACAAAGCTACTTGGACTGAAGCTGATTCCATGCATGTTGTTACATTTCCGTTTCTCCTTGCTCCAAGATTTTCCTGTTTTATTGGCAACTACGTTGGAGAATGTGTTTTTCTAACTTTATTTCTCGAGTGGTGTTCTGAAACAGGAGAGAAATTGCCGTTTAAGAAAAGAAAACCTTATAACCACACAGAGGCTGTAGTAGAGATGGAAATAGAGGAAGTAGAAGATGTCATGCCTGAAGTAAAAGTGGAAGATGCAATAATGGAAGCAAAAGGAAAATGTGTGTCAGTAGAAGTTGAAGCAGAAGATCATTTAACAGAAGTTAAAGAAGAGGATGCACCAGTTGAAGTTGAAGCGGAAGAGGCAACAGCAGAAATGAAAGAGGAAGATAAATTAGTTAAAGTGGAAGTGGAAGATGCAGTATTTGAAGAGGAGGAAGATGAAAAAGCGGAAGTGAAAGAGTGTGCTACAGAAGAAGTGGAAGATGAAGTTGCAACAATGATGGTAAAAGTGAAAGATGCAACAGTGGAAGAGGAAGACGCAAAATTAGAAGTGGAAGAGGACAGTAGGATGGTAGAAGTAAAGGTGGAGACAACAAAAATGAATGAGCTAGAATATTTCAACGAAGATGATCTTCAGAAGACACAGGGTATTAACTACACTGTTACTTATGGCTGTGGGACATATGTGCCTTATCTGAACTTTGATGAAAACCAGCAGGGGCACCAAAAACAAGAAATTGGTTTAGAAGAGACAGAATTTGAGCCAAATGAGAGGCCAAGAAGGGGAAGGAAAAGGAACCGATCTGGTCAGTCAGCTAGCAGCAATATGCCTCTTCAGTAAGTAACCTGCTTGAATACAAAATAATCCCATTTTTACGTTCTAGTATGAAAATAGTATGATTTTCACTGCTGTCTGTTCTTTTTTCCCCGATGTTTCGTAGAGCTGAAGTTCTTGAATTTTGCTTTTTCAGTTTTGCTGGAATTATGAGTGCTAACACATCGGCGAGGTATAAAATCACCACATAAAGTTTTCTTATCCTTAAGATATTAACAAAATGAAGAATTTTTTTTTTGGCCAGAGAGAGAGAATGTGAAAGAGTACATATAATATCATTTACGGTGATTGTTTCATCTACTGCAATGCATTCACTTCAAGGACATTGTTGTATTTGCAATTATACTGACACACAGTAAATTTAGGAATACAAAGGCAATCGTGTATTTCTATTAGATGTTCAATTTCTCCATCTCTGTCCATTTATTCAAATTGTCTTCGTGACACTCTCACTCTATGTGTGTGCATATACGGAAACATGAGCAATATATGTATGCTTTCTAGGGGGTTGGCATAAAATTACCAAATCTGACTATGAACGCACAGGGTTAAGCAAAAGCTAAAGAGAGGAAGGCCAAAGAGGATGCAAGATTATTCAGTTCATGGGAATCAAGGGTAACTTCCCCACCCCACCCCACCCACCTCTCTCTCTCTCTCTCTCTCTCTCTCTACACACACACACACGTAAGTATAAATATGGGTGCATGTACCAGAACATAAGCATGTATGTGTATGCTTTCCTAGAGATTTTGCATAAAATTAACAAATCTGACTATGAACACACAGGGGGAGGCAAGAGCTAAATAGAGGAAGGCCAAAGAGGACGCAAGATCATTCAGTTGAGGGGAATCAAGGGTATCTTCCTCTCTCTCTCTCTCTCTCTCTCTCTCTCTCTCTCTCTCTCGCACTCGCTGTGTCTATATATATAAAATATAAATATATATGTCGAGATATATTTTAATGTTAGTGGCCACATGATTGTGCTTGGACATGGATGCATGTGATGAACATGTGTTTTGGATACATTTATGTGTGTATGTATGCTTGCATATATCCTCTTAGTAATCAACTACGATTATTTCACCATGAAGGTGCGGAGCGAAAAGGAGAAGAGGTCGTCCCAAGAGGAGCACACCAAACAATAGGTATCCACTTCTCTCTCTCTCTCTCTCTCTCTCTCTCTCTCTCTCTCTCTCTAGAAATCTATAGCTAAAGCCTTCATAAAACAGGGATCCTGAAATGCCAAAGCCTAAGAGGGGAAGACCAAAGAGGATGAAGGATCAACCTGGCAACGAGTTAATGTAAAAGCATAGTGGCTGCCTCAATGTGTTTTGTATCATTGTAAGAACTTTGGTGGAGTTTGCCTTTTATGTACTAATAAGTAAGTATTGTCTGTCTTTTAGGATTTATGTTTTATGATCTACAGCAGAAAAGACTGAAGTGAAAGCTGAAAAACTTGTTTCTGTAATGCCTATTTACGGATAATGTTCGAAAAATCACTAGGCAAATGCCTGTGAGAAATGTGGTGTCGTGTACATCCATTATTTCAGGGTTTGCACAAGAGTGGCAGGTTGATGTGTGTGTGCAGTTTTTCAGTGAGATAAGGCATTCTTCAAAACCCAATGATTTTACGTATGCAAGTATTATGAGTGCTTGCACAGGCAGTGGAGCTCTTGGGCATGGCAGAAGTGCTCTTTGCCAGCAATTAGTGATAGGGTTGTCATCTCAATAAACAAGTCACTACCCACAGTCACAAACTAATAAGCCATAAAAGTTGAAGTCAACTAAAGAAATCTTTAAGAGCACTTTAAAAGTATTGCTTAGTTGTTTCATAATCAAGAATGCCCTTCATAAATTTAAGCAAATTGGACCCTGAAAAGGCACCAGAGACAAAACCTAGTTAATGAAAGAACTACAACTAGGTAATGTATCTTGGAAGGCAAAGATAATTTATCTTGGGGATGTCAAAGATGCGCAGTACATATTCAAAGTGTGGTTCTACCCATGTGCAATTGGCAAACCTGTATGTTAGCGTGGGATGCTGGGACGGGGCAGCAAGAGTTCAGAAGTTGATGAAATAATATTATTTCCTATTTTTGTATTGAGAAAGACATACAAACAATGAAATAATATTAACTTTTAATTTTTATGGGTCTATTTTTCTTCGAAAAAAATCTTATGTTGAACCCAGAAAAATCCATGTGGTCCTTTCAAATCTTATAAATCCTATTATAGAAATCTTTAAATTTCTTAAGTAAAAAATCTTTATTATATAAATCCATAAATAAAATCCTATAAGTCATTATATTCTAGTTAAATCCACTAGACTTTTTTATCCCTAAATAGTCTTTTAAAATCTCAATTGAATAGATTATGCTTTGATATAACAAGTAGGGTGAAATCGCGGCGGTGTCCTACCGCCTAGGCCAATTTTTCTTCCAAATGATATTTTTGTCCTGGTTATGAGTTACAATGCTGCAAATCCGTGGGCTGGAGTAACATCCATAACTCATCAGTTTATAGACTTGTCATGCACTAATTTTGTATAGGACAATGCAGACTATTCAGATTATTTGAGCAGGAGACATCATCCCCTTTTTGTAGGCTTTACCTTTGACAGTGAAACACAGTATCATCAGCTTTCACTGTATCCATCTGATTTAACGAAGGGGTCATTTCATCTTAACCTTTTGCATATAAGTATCGAAATATAATGCTACTAGGAAAACAAAATTAAAATATAAATAGACAAAAACTATGATATGGACATATACCAGAATTTTGTGCCGTATTGGATGGTTAAAAGACTACACAGACACAAAGTCAATTAGAAATGAGCAATGCCGAGTCAAATGTTGAAGTCTAGCCTGTGGTACACGCACTTACAGCCTGTGGTACACGCACTTATAGCTTGCAAGGAAGCAAAGGCCATGGCCCCATGCTTCGTTACGAAATATAGCTAAGCTAGCTAATTTAGCATATCCACATTGGTGCAGCAAAATTGGCAATGGCTTTTACTATACGGCTGCTTTTGTTTTCCTCAATGTTTCTGCTACCAGTTTCTGTGTTAGCTCAAACTAATGGTAGCATCGCAGTCGGTGCTTCTCTCACTGCAACTGCAGAAGGAAACTCCTCCTCATCATGGCTTTCTCCATCTGGTGATTTTGCCTTTGGATTTTGGCCACTTGGAAACAATGATCTCTTCTTGCTTTCAATATGGTATGCCAAAATCCCCGATAGAACCGTAGTTTGGTATGCAAATGGGGATAATGAGGCTGCAGTTGCACCCAAGGGGTCAACTGTGAACTTGACTGCCAACAGCGGTCTAGTGCTTAAAAGTCCTCAGGGTGAAGAGCTATGGAAATCTGAAACCAGTGTTGGTGTTGTTGCCAATGGGGTCATGAATGATACAGGCAACTTTGTTCTTCAAGATAGTAATTCAAAAAGCTTATGGGAGACATTCAACAATCACACTGATACTATGTTGCCTGGACAGACATTTGAAAGAAGTGGGAAGCTTTTGTCTCGACAATCGGAGACTAATTATTCGAAAGGAAGGTTCCAGCTGCTTTTTCAAGAAGATGGGAACCTTGTGATCAGCACCATAAACTTGCCAACTCAGTTTCCCAACGAACCTTACTATGCAACTCACACTACCAATGGGACTGTGGCAGGTAGTGAAGGTAAAGAATTGGTTTTCAATGTCTCAGGCTACTTGTATGTTCTGAGTGAGAATGGTGGAAAGAGCAATGTTGCAGTGGGAGACGCAGTCTCAGCAAGGGACAACTATATTAGAGCAACTCTCAACTTTGATGGGATTTTTGCTCAATATTATTACCCAAAGAATTCCACTGGAAATGTAAGCTGGAATCTTCTGTGGTCAGAGCCAGATGATATTTGCCGAAGTCAACCTGAAACCTCAGGTGTTGGTATTTGTGGGTACAACAGTATCTGCACTCTCAAAGAAGATAAGAGGCCAACCTGTGAATGCCCAACAGGGTTCTCTTTACTTGATCCAAATTATCCGTATGGGGGATGCAAACCGGATTTCATACAAGGCTGTGAAGAAGACGAGCTTAGTGGCACAAAAGATTTATATGATGTTGAGGTGCTAACAAATGTAGATTGGCCAATCTCAGATTATATAGAGTTAAAGCCTTTTACCGCAGAGAAGTGCAATGAATCTTGCTTTCAAGATTGTTTGTGTGCTGTTGCTACTTTCAGTTCTGAAACTTGCTTGAAAAAGAAGTTACCTCTCTCAAATGGGAGAGTGGATATGAGTCTTAATTCAAAGGCCTTCATCAAAGTCAGAAAGGATAATTCAACTCTACAATTTCCTCCAATGCCAAATCCAGATGATAAGAAGACGAAGAAGAAGAGCAGTAACACTTTGATACGCGTGGAGTCTATAATTCTGGCTGCCTCTATCTTTGTTAGTTTTATGTTCTGTGCTGCTGCTTGTCTGGGATTTTTCTTTGTTTTCCGGAAGAAACATGTAAGGTCTGTCGAAAATATTTTGGACTCAAATTTGCATTCTTTTAGTTACCAAGAGCTTCAAGAAGCTACAAATGGATTCACAGAAGAATTAGGAAGAGGTGCCTTTGGAGTTGTTTACAAAGGGACAATACAAATTGGTTCTGGTGTCCAAGTGGCAGTGAAGAAGCTAAACGGTGTGATACAAGATGGTGAGAAGGAATTCAAGACAGAACTGCGGGTAATTGGAAAGACACATCACAAGAATCTAGTTTGCCTGGTTGGGTATTGTGACGAAGGGCAACATCGATTGCTAGTATATGAGTTCTTAAGCAAGGGCACGTTAGCCAGCTTCCTTTTTGCTGATACAAAACCCAGTTGGACGCAGCGAATTGAAATTGCTTGTGGAGTTGCCAAAGGACTTTTGTACTTGCATGAAGAGTGCAGCACCCAAGTCATCCATTGTGATATAAAGCCTCAGAACATACTGCTTGACGACTATTACACTGCTCGGATATCTGATTTTGGATTGGCAAAGCTTTTGATGATAAATCAGAGCAAGACTCATACTGCCATTAGAGGAACAAAAGGGTATGTTGCCCCTGAGTGGTTCAGTAACATGCCAATCACTGCCAAAGTTGATGTGTATAGCTTTGGTGTTGTGCTGCTTGAGATCATTTACTGTAGGAGAAGCGTTGATGCGGACAATAGCCGTGAGGAGAGAGCAATTTTAACGGATTGGGTCTATGATTGCTACCGCGGAGGAATGTTAGATGCTGTTCTAGTTCTAGATAATGAAGTTCAGGCCTTGGATGATAGAATGAAGCCGGAAAAGCTTGTGATGATTGGTATTTGGTGTATTCAAGATGACCCGTCTCTTAGACCAACAATGAGGAAAGTTGTGCAGATGCTTGAAGGCGTGGTGGAAGTGCATGTTCCTCCATGTCCATCCTCACATACCACCAGAACAGGCTGAAACCAGCTTTGTTTGTATTGCATTGCATTGCCGCTAAGGTTTTACTTCCAGTACTAGCTTATTTCCTGCTTGTCAATCTTGTTCTTGTTCTTTTTTTTGGATTTGATTCTGTGATCACACAAGTTTGTAGTTCTGCATTGTGATCGCTTCTTAGATATATGCATCTCTTTTATTTGGCCATAGTATACTGGGGATAATAAGAAAGAATGCTCTATTTATGTAATGGAAATGATAAATTTTTGTTAAGAAACATTGTGTTATAGATTTCATTACCAATTGGCTTCAACTTCAAATAATCAAATTAGAGTTTCACAGCAACGCTCATATTTATTACTATTGAATTTTGACTGCTACACTTAAATGGTTAACAAGCTCATATTTATTACATCTTTTGGCTTGGAAGGGTGGAAAATTCGTGTTAGTGGGTCATGTTCTTTGTCATGTACTTGGAGCTAGGGTGGAACTATGGAACAATGGTGTCGTGTTCTTTGTCGTGTCGTGTCCATTGGTTTGGAACTATGGTGGAAAATTTGTGTCAGTGGGTCATGTTTAGGGCCCAACTTAGAGTACTTGATGGGCATGACCATGATAGATCAGAGAGTAGAAACTTTATTTAGAAGTAAGCTGGGCCAAAGAACATATGACTATGAATATAGAGACATGGACGCGGAAGATATTTTTGAATTTTCACAAGGGTTAAATATTTCGCATTCAAATTGAAGACTTTGTAGTCTTCGCTTGATGGGGTCTTTCTTGAAGACTTTGTAGTCTTCACTTGATGGGGTCTTTCTTGAAGACTTTGTAGACTTTGTAGACTTTGTAGTCTTTTTCCAATTTATTTTTATTTTATTTTATACAACTTTCCAAAATTTCAGCTAAAAGGGAGGAAAGATGGAAAATGTACAACAAAGACAAGAAGTAGAGGTAAATGTTTTCTACCACCAGAACAGAGAAATATTCATAAAGGTACAACAACAAAGACAAGAAGCAAATTTACAGAATGGTAGTAGAAAATATATATATATATATATATATATATATTTTTTCTTTTCGGAGATGATATTTGAGGGAATATCTAAAAACTAGATGATTTTGGATCATTGAGATACAATATGTGGTGTGTCCTACAAAAGTGTACCTCAAAAAATTATTCAACTAAAGCTCTATGTGTATATATATAACAAAAAGGCCAACCTAACATCATACCAAGTGTACATACGAACATAATTAGTAGAATTGTAAAACGGTTCATGAGCACAAATTTTGAGAATAAAATAACAAGGAGAATATTTTGTGAGAAATTTTTGCTGTTGAATGACATATTTGCCTTTCAAACTAAGCTGTTAGAAGGAAGTATTAAACAAAAAACTACTATTCAGACAGATACACTTGGAAGTTTTTGTGCGCGACCGGTAGCGAGGGTCTTTAAGTTCGTGCCGTAGTGGATGGTTAATATAGACAAGTATACACAAATTAGAAATGAGCACGTCTCATGCTTCATTAAGATGTGGCACACGCATTTATAACAAGAAATTTCAAGGAAGCAAGGGCCATGGTCCCCTTCTTCATTATGAAATATAGCTAGCTAGGATATTGTAGCATGCCCAACCACATTGGTGCTAGAAAATTAGCAATGGCTTTTACTGTACGGCTGCTTCTGTTTTCCTCTCTGTTTCTGCTACCAGTTTCTGTGTTTGCTCAAACTAACGGTAGCATAGCAGTGGGGGATTTCCTAACTGCAACTGCAGCTAACTCCTCACCATGGCTTTCTCCATCTGGTGATTTTGCCTTTGGATTTTCGCCACTTGGAAGCAATGATCTTTTCCTGCTCTCAATATGGTATGCCAAAATACCCAACAGAACCGTAGTTTGGTATCCACTTCGGGATAATGAGGCTGCAGTTGCACCCAAGGGGTCAACTCTGAACTTGACTGCCAACAGCGGTCTAGTGCTTAAAAGTCCTCAGGGTGATGACCTATGGAAATCTGGAACCAGTGGTGTTGCCAATGGGGTCCTGAATGATACAGGCAACTTTGTTCTTCAAGATAGGAATTCAGAAAGCTTATGGGAGACCTTCAACAATCCCACTGATACCCTGTTGCCTGGACAGACAATTGGAAGAAGTAGGCAGCTTTCGTCTCGACAATCGGAGACTAACTATTCAAAAGGACGGTTCCAGCTGCTTCTGCAAGAAGATGGGAACCTTGTAATCAGCACCATAAACTTGCCAACAAACTTTGCCAATTCACCTTACTATGCAACCGACACTACCTCAGGGACTGTGGCAGGTAGTGAAGGTAAAGAATTGGTTTTCAATGCCTCAGGCTACTTGTATGTTCTGAGAGAGAATGGTGGAAAGTACAATCTTGCAGTGGGAGAGGCAGTCTCAGCAAGGGACAACTATATTAGAGCAACTCTCAACTTTGATGGGATTTTTGCTCAATATTATCACCCAAAGAATTTCACTGGAAATGTGAGCTGGACTCTTCGGTGGTCAGATCCAGATGATATTTGCCAAAGCATTACAGAAGATTCAGGCGTTGGTGTTTGTGGGTACAACAGTATCTGCACTCTCAAAGGAGATAAGAGGCCAACCTGTGGATGCCCAACAGGGTTCTCTTTACTTGATCCAAATGATCCATATCGGGGATGCAAACCTGATTTCATACAAGGCTGTGAAGAAGATGAGCTTAGTCGCACAAAAGATTTATATGATGTTGAGGTGCTAACAAATACAGATTGGCCAATCTCAGATTTTGTGCAGTTAAAACCTTTTACTGCAGAGAAGTGCAATGAATCTTGCTTTCAAGATTGTTTGTGTGCTGTTGCTATTTTCCGGTCTGAAACCTGCTGGAAAAAGAAGTTACCTCTCTCAAATGGGAGAGTAGATACAAGTCTTAATTCACTAGCCTTCATCAAAGTCAGAAAGGACATTTCAACTCTAACAGGTGCTCCTCAACCTCCATGTCCAGATGATAAGAAGAAGAAGAGCCAGACCACTGTGATACGTGCGGAATCAGTACTTTTGGGTACCTCTATCTTTGTAAATTTTATCTTAGGTGCTGCTCTTTGTCTGGGATTTGTCTTGATTTTCCGGAAGAAACATGTAAGGTCTGCCGAAATTGTTTTGGACTCGAATTTGCGTTCTTTTAGTTATGAAGAGCTTCAAGAAGCTACAAATGGTTTCACAGAAGAATTAGGAAGGGGTGCGTTTGGAGTTGTTTACAAAGGGGTACTACAAATTGGTTCTGTTGTCCAAGTGGCAGTGAAGAAGCTGAACTATGTGATGCAGGAAATTGAGAAGGAATTCAAAACAGAACTGAATGTAATTGGTCAGACACATCACAAGAATCTGGTTCGCCTTATCGGATATTGTGATGAGGGGCAACAGCGGTTGCTAGTGTATGAGTTGTTGAGCAATGGCACATTAGCAAGCTTCCTTTTTACTGATATCAAACCGAGTTGGAGACAACGAATTGAAATTGCTTATGGAGTTGCCAGAGGACTTCTGTACTTGCATGAAGAGTGCAGCACTCAAATTATCCATTGTGATATAAAGCCTCAGAACATACTGCTTGACGATTATTACACTGCTCGAATCTCTGACTTTGGATTGGCAAAGCTTTTGATGATGAATCAGAGCCGGACTCATACTGCCATAAGAGGAACAAAAGGGTATGTTGCACCTGAGTGGTTTAGGAACATGCCAATCACTACCAAAGTTGATGTGTACAGCTTTGGTGTTGTGCTGCTTGAGATCATTTGCTGTAGGAGAAGCGTTGATGTGGAAAATAACTGCGAAGAGAAAGCAATATTAACAGATTGGGTCTACGATTGCTACCTTCAAGGAGAATTAGATGCTGTTGTAGATTATGAAGTTCAGGCCTTGGGTGATAAAACGACACTGGAAAAGTTTGTGATGGTTGCTATTTGGTGTATTCAAGAAGACCCTTCTCTTAGACCGAATATGAAGAAGGTTATTCAGATGCTTGAAGGAGTGGTGGAAGTAAAAGTTCCACCATGCCCATCCCCATTTGCCAGAACATGCATTGATGAGTCATTTGTATCGCAGGTTTAAATCATTTTCGGTACTAAGTTGCTTATTTTCTGTGTATGTAAATTTTTGTGTAAGTTATGTTCTTGTTGGGAAGGTCAAATTCTGTTAAGAAAACGTAGTGCAACTATGTGTTTGCTTAATCTAAGTATTGATGAAGTTTGTGGCCTATTTATTTTTACTGGTTTCTGAAAAACCAAGGCCATTATTGGTTGTGGGTTGTGGTCCTTTCTATTGGAAAGTACTTGTTCACACTAGTTTTCTTCTGTGCCACAAATTCCATTAACATCAAGTCAAGGACTCTTAGGCCCCGTTTGGTGGGCTGGATTGGATTGGTTAGAATTGAATTTTGAGTATTGGACTGGTTTGACTTGGATTGGGTTGGACTTTAATAAGTTATTTGGTACATTAGGTTGGGCTAGACTGCATTGGACTAAAGTCCAGTCCGTTGTTTGGTACAAGTATGGATTGGACTACATTAACTTCAAACAAAATTTATTTTAATGTTTATTAAAATTATTTAATATCAGAAATAATTAAATTTAATATATAAAAAAACATGCACATAAAATTAAAAGGCAAAAGACCATTTTCTTTAGTGGTGAAGGGGCAATTCAGTCAACAAATTTTTATTTTCTTTAAAAATAATTTTAAAACAATAAAATCAAATATATATAAAAATAAAAAATAAAAGCTAACCCCCTCCCCTCCCAACCCCACCCCTGAACCGTCACCCCAACCCAGCCATCCCCATCCCCAGTCAACCTCCCTCTCTACACATCCCTATCCCCAGCAAACAATAACCACTTTCATAGAATATGCATACCGACCCAGCCATGAATAGTAACCTCATAAAGATTCATGGTCCCAACCTTTCAAATTGAAACAGTAACCTCCACATAACCACCATTAATCCCGATTCCAACCACCACTTAAACAGTACAAAGAAAACCCAGCCACCACTGCAACATAAACAAGAAAACCCAAGGGTAGAGTTGACGCCGGCGCCATTTCAGGTTATGTGAAAGTGACGGTGGTGGTTTGAAGAAGCAGAGAAAAAAAAATTATAAAAAACGAAAAAAAGAATCAAAATATAAAAACCAGAGAAAGAAGAAGAAGCATCAAATGGTGGGTTGGGTTCACCGGAGGAGAAGGGGGGATGAGGTTAGTTGGGTCTAGGGATGGCGGTGGTGATGCTGGGTTTGGAGGTGGGGTGGGTGATGGGAAGAAGAGAAGAGCAAACGTTGCTTTAAGCAGCGAATGGGGGAGGCGGAGGCTTCCAAACCCATGGTTTCTCTTGGGTTTATAATACCCCCATTTGCTGGATTGGTATCCCAAGCTAAATATCAAGCCCAACCAGTCCAAGAGTGCATTTAGACCCACCAAACAACGGATAGGATTTTAGTCCATTTTAATTACAAAAGTCTGGTCCAATCCAGCCCACCAAACAGGGCCTTAAGGTATTAAATCAGCCTTCTGATATTGCTTCCGCTTGCAATTATTGTTTATAAGATCCTTCTTTTCAGTTTCTTAAATTAAATCTCAGTTTGGTATGAAGGTGATAACTTTGTAGTTTAAGTTTTTGGAGTCTGTGTGTTGTGCACACAACTCCCACGTATTTTTGGTTAGAACCTGTGGCACTGCAAGCAGATGCATTCAAAAGTCTCTTAATGATGTACACATGGGCCTAGCCAAGTTGGCTAAAGCGGATGTACTCCCCACTCAGAACGTGAGTTCAAATCCCCTTTTCTGTAGTTTAGATTAGATTAAAGTCAAATATCACTTGTATAAAAAAAAAAATTGTCTCTTAATGATATCTCTACCTGAAAAATCCTCTGTTATTTGGGGATGTGAAAAAGAACAAGAAAGACCTGCAGTTTACTTGAAGAAAGATACCTGCAGATTAATCAGTTTACTTTAAGATTAGTCCACATTACCTCCTCTATTTCTCTCTGATTTTTTGGGTCTTTCTCGATCCATTCCCACTGCAAAATTCAACCAGTCAATTCGTGCAGTCTTTTTCTTCGTAGTGGTCCCAACCCAATAAGAAAAATTCAAATTGAAATTGGACACCTGCAGTCTTATCAAATGAAATTGCAACTATATTTCTCTCATAATTTCATTTCATTGCTTTTTTTTTTCCCTATGACAACAATAGTCATGTCTTTTTTGTCCTCACTGCTATCCTTTTGAAAACAATGACCATGCTTTCTTTATGTTGCATAAGTTTTTACTTAGTCTTCTTGGACCCTTACTTTTCTACAATCACCAATTGTAATAACTTTGTTTCTTCTATAAATTTGTATTTGTGAGTGGACAGATAAAAAGTGTATTTGCCTGCAATTATTGTTTATAAGATCCTTCTTTTCAGTTTCCTAAATTAAATTTCAGTTTGGTATGAAGGTGATAACTTTCTGGTTTAAGTTTATGGAGTCTGTGTATTGTGCACACAACTCCCACATATTTTTTGTTAGAACCTGTGGCATTGCAAGTAGATGCATTCAAAAGTCTCTTAATGATGCAGACATGGGCCTAACCAAGTTAGTTAAAGCGGATGTGCTCCCCACTTTGCACCTGAGTTTAAATCTCCTTCCTTGTAGTTTAGATTATTAGGGGATGTGAAAAAGAACAAGAAAGATACCTGCAATTTATTTTGAGAAAGATACATGCAGTTTAATCAGTTTACTTTAATGGCATGTTTACTAATTTGTAATTGGATTATGAGGAATTGAATTGAGGAGGAGTTGGATTGAGGAGAATTAGATTCCGGATTCCTAATGAAGTTGTTTACTAAATCATATGAATTTAGGGGAGTTAGATTCCAGATTCCTATTGAAGTTGTTTACTAAACCATATGGAATTGGGTAAGAGTTGTTCTAATTACTTAAATGTCCTCGTTGTTAGATTAAAGTAAATAACATATTTGGAATTTTGAAAATTGTTTGAGGATATAATGGGTAAAAAAGATGAATTCCTAATGGGTTAATTTTCCAAGAATTAGAATACCACCTCCCACCCAATAATTGAATGAGATTTTCTATTTAAACTCCGTACTTCTCTTTGTTCACCCCAATACTTAAATCATTAAGCTGTAAGTTTTATTATTGTGTAAAAAGACAAAAAAGGCCATCCAACTTAATAATTAACCCTAGTACATCTATACACACACCCCACACCCCACACACCCCACACCCCACACACCCCACCACTCTTCATATCAAGTTTTAGAAAAATACAAACTCCTCTACATCCTATTGTCAGATTATTCTTCTCTTTTAAAGACATAGAAAATTGACGAGCCTACCCCTTTAAATATGAGTGGGAGTTGATAGAAAGGCTTGTTGATTATCAAC
Organism: Prunus avium; assembly: GCF_002207925.1. The sequence continues at coordinate 23,485 of NW_018922989.1, read as the reverse complement.
TCAACAATACCCAAGTGTAGGAATTCCAGTTACAGTTCTTGGAGAGAGGTAAAGTTGTTCTCTTTCTCTAGAAAGTATTAAATTTTGGGTTTAGGGTTCTATTTGTTTGTGTTTTTTTTTGTGGGAACAAAGAAAATTGTGGGGTTTAAATAAAAAATCTCTTTTATTTCTTATTTTTTCAGTTTGGGGTGTATTTAAGAGTAGTTTGGGAAGATAGTGGGGTTTTTTTAGAAATTATAAAAATTTAAATTAAAAGATGGGGTGAACTTAGAACATGGGGTGAACTAAGAGAAGTGTGAGGTTTAAATAGAAAATCTCTAATTGAATTCCTCTAAAATTAGGAATTCAATTCCTAATTTTGTGCGGGCCTCACTTACTTTTCAATTCTTTAATGTGAAGTAAACTTAGGAATTCTTCATAAGTGGATTCAATTCCTGATGAGAATTCCAATTCCTAATTAATAAACACACCATAAGATTATTCCACATTACCTCCTCTATTTCTCTTTGATTTTTTTGGGTCAATAGATCTCTTTCTTGACCCATTCCCACTGCAAAATTCAACCAGTCAATTCGTGCAGTCTTTTTTCTTTACAGTGGTCCCAAGAAGAAAAATTCAAATTGAAATTGGACATCTGCAGTCTTATCAAATGAAATTGCAACTATATTTCTCTCATAATTTCATTTCATTGCATTTCTTTTTTCCTATGCCAACAATGGTCATGTCTTTTTTGTCCTCACTGCTTTCTTTATGAAAACAATGACCATGCTTTCTTTATGTTGCATAAGCTTTTACTTAGTCTTCCTGGACCCTTATTTTTCTAAAATCTCCAATTGTAATAATTTTGTTTCTTCTATAAATTTGTATTTGCGAGTGGACAGATCCAAAGTACAAATGAAAGCAATGGCTTTTGTTCTCCCCCATCTGTTCTTCCTTCTCTTCCTGCTCCTGCCCTTCTCTGTCATTGCTCAAACTAATGGTAACATTAGTGTGGGTAGTACTCTCACTGCAGGTGAAGAGTCTGCTTGGTGTCTTTCACCTTCCAATGATTTTGCATTGGGGTTTCAAACTCGACAATGATCACTTCTTGCTTGCCATATGGTGTCACAAGATACCTCAGAAAACCATAGTTTGGTATGCAAATGAAGGCAACCCTGCTCCAAGAAAATCAAAAGTAGAGCTAACCGACCAAGGCCTTCTGCTGAGACCCCCACAAGGAGATCAACAACTATTGACAGAATTTCCAGCTGCTGCAATAGCCTATGGTGTAATGAACGACACGGGAAACTTTATGATTGTTGATACAAGTTTTAGAGTCATTTGGGAGACCTTCAATCATCCAACTGATACCTTGTTACCTACTCAGACAATGGAGATAGGTGGCTTGCTTTATTCTAGACAAACAGAAACTAACTTCTCAAGGGGAAGATACCAGTTTCAGATGCTTGGTAATGGTGATGCTGTGCTCAACCCCATAAATGTTCCAGGTAAATATACTTATGACGCATATTATATCAGCGGCAGTCGTGATGAAGCAAATGATACAAATTCCGGTTACAAGGTCATCTTTGATCAGTCAGGCTACTTGTACATATTGCGAAGAAGTGGAGAGAGATTTTTTATTACAACACCAGGACAGCCACTCTCACCTACGAGGTATTATGTCAGAGAAACTCTCCATTTTGATGGGGTTTTCATCATAAGTTACCAACCGAAGAATTCTACAACCAGTGGCTGGAGTGTCATCAACACTGAACCAGATGATATTTGTGTGAAAATAGCTGGAGAAATCGGAACAGGGCCATGCGGTTATAATAGTGTTTGTACACTTAAAGAAGATAGAAGGCCAAGTTGCAGATGCCCAGTGGGCTATTCTTTATTGAATCCAACTGATGTGTACAGCGGTTGCAAGGTAGCTTTCCTGCAGTAAGTATGTGAAGATGGTGGAGGGCAGGGTTCTGAAAGAGATTTGTACTACATGGATGAGCTTCCAAATACTGATTTTCCAACATCAGATTATGAGTTGTTTACATCTTATAATGTTGAAGCCTGCAAAACATCTTGCTTGGAAGATTGTCTATGTGCTGCAGCTGTTTCTAGAGACAACAGATGTTGGAAGAAAAAACTACCACTTTCAAATGGAAGACAGGATAGTGGAGTTAACGGTAAGACTTTCCTTAAATTAAGGACTAGTGGTACCCTCCAAAGCCCAACTCCTCCATTACCTCCAAAGGCAAAGAATCAGAACACTTTGATCATTGTGGGATCAGCACTCTTGGGTAGTTCTGTGTTTGTCAACTTCATATTGGTTGGTGCAATTTGTTTGGGTTTCTTCTTCTACTACCAGAAGAAGCTCACGGGAACTCACCAGGACAAAGCTTCAGTGGGAAGCAATTTGCGCTACTTTACCTACAAAGAGCTCATAGAAGCAACACAGGGGTTCAAGGAAGAGCTGGGAAGGGGATCATGTGGCATTGTTTACAAGGGGAAAACTGATCATGCAGGAGGACCAGTACTTGCTGTCAAGGTGTTGGACAGAGTATTTAACGACAAGGAAAAAGAATTCAAAGCTGAAGTTAAGGTCATAGGCCAAACACATCACAAAAATCTTGTCAGACTTCTAGGATATTGTGATGAGGGACAGCACAGGTTGCTGGTATATGAGTACTTGTTGTATTCATAATTGACACAAATAAATGTGCAAACAACCAATTAAAAATACTCGCAAGTGCACGAATCTATTGAGGTATAGATTATGTAAGTACGGGGTCGATCCCACGAGGAACTTATCGGCTTCCTATAAGTTCTAATTTGAGTACGTAAAGAACACTAATTTTACACAACACACAAACACAGTACAAATTGGGAACTAAAAATGAATAGAGGAAGGTAAAAGAAAAGAAACAAAACAAGAAACCAAAGAAAAATACAAACAGCACTTTCTATCACCCTTTTATCACTATTTGGACAGATTCGTTTCTCTGTTTTTCAACTTCGACCTCTGTCCAGTTTTTGACCTATAACTTTCCAACCGTTTGTCCAAATTTCAAGTTCTTTATACGGTTCAATTCAGCATAGAAAAACAAAGAACATAAAGTGGACCAAAGTCCAAAACAGTTACGAAAATAAACAGAATTCAATAACGAAAACACACAACGTTTCAAACACACACACACACAACACACTTGTGGGGGGGGGGGGGGGGGGGGGGGGGGGGGGTGTGTGTGTGTTTGGTTTGGTTCAAGTGACCTAATTCTAATGCATGAAAGTAATGTACTTTAAATTTAACAAGAATGACAAGATGAAAATCAAAATGTGAAAGTAAAATGTAACAAACACTAGGGTTTCGGAATCCACCCTAAACAATTCTACCCACATGTTCATGGATACTCAAGTGATGAACTCTAAACGTGTTGATGAAGATGTTCGCAATCAAAACCAGTACTAGTGGCTCAAGACGCATTGATTCTCTCTAATATACGTAAAGTGCAGTGCTAGTGCTACAATGCTTGTGCCTTCCCTATAACCGAATCTAGGTGTGCTTAGTACTTTGATTCAATTACAAGAAAAACCCATTAAGCTCAAAGAGAATATGAACACCACAAGAATCCTAATAGCATGATGTTTACATTAGGCATTCAAGAAACCAATTCACATGGATGATTCTTACTTCATCCATTTATTGCTTAGGACAACATGAAGATACACATAATCCCAACAATCTCAAGAAGCATGCTTTCAAAGATGGCCAACCAAGGAAAAACACACATCAAGGATAGATTAATTTGGTGAATTGGAATTCATCAACAATATCTAGATTTTCATACACTCAAGCATCAAAACAATAAGGTTTTCATGTTTAGGGCTTCAACCTAAGCCCTAGATATGGAGTTTAGTTGCTCATACTTATTTCAAATACAAACTCAAAATCAAACATCAAGGATAGATTAATTTGGTGAATTGGAATTCATCAACAATATCTAGAACTTCATACACTCAAGCATCAAAACAATAAGGTTTTCATGTTTAGGGCTTCAACCTAAGCCCTAGCTATGGAGTTTAGCTACTCATACTTACTTCAAACACAAATTCAAAATAAAACTAGAAAGAGTTTACAGATTTGGAAGTGATGAAAGCTTGAAGTCTTCAATGGTGGAAGTCTCCCTTCCTCCTTCTTCCTTCGTAGCTCCTCAGCTCCAAAACCTGCTCAATATCTCTCCCTCAATGAATTCCACGTTCAAAGGCTGATGCACATTCCCTTTGCACCCATCTCTTTCCTCCTTTTGAGCTTTTACTTTTAATATTCTATTGCCAAAGTCTATACGCATTGTCTCCTTGTCTCCTTGCAAATGATGAAGTTTTGTTTTAAAGTATATTCCAAGGCTCCATTTGACTTAGGAAATCCCACTTCAAAGGCTATTCATTGTTACCAATTGGTGTGGTAACAAGTAGAAATAAGATGTTATCAAGTGGGGGTGAAAGCTGGTCCAACACAGACTTCTAGAGCTGTGGTAACATGCTGAATTGGTTGGATAGGCTATACTTGTCCAATGGAGCTCAAATTTGGATATGTTGTAGTCAACATCCATTGGAATAAGTTTCATGAAGATCTTCACCTCATCCGAGCACTAGAGCATGATGATCTAAAGCCAAGAAGTTGACCTACGAAAATGAACAAAATCAGAATTTATAACCAATAATGCACTTTTAGCTCATTTTCATTATAACCAAGGTAAAATCTAAGAAAACACATAAATGAAGTAAAAAGTTATAAAATGTCAAGAACTAACTCAAAATAATGGGTCAATAACATGATAAATCATGTGTAAAAATGAACCGAACAGTACTTGAGCAATGGCACTTTGGCAAGCTTCCTTTTCGGGGATGATGTCAAGCCCAGTTGGCAACAAAGAAGCCAGATTGCATTGGGGATTGCTAGAGGGCTTGTTTACTTGTATGAAGAACGCAGCACACAGATCATCCATTGTGATATAAAGCCTCAGAATATACTTCTTGATGAATATTACAACGCTAAAATATCCGACTTTGGATTGGCAAAGCTGCTCAATCAAACCCAAGCTTCTAAAACAGCAATCAGAGGAACAAAAGGGTATGTTGCACCTGATTGGTTCAGGTCTGCACCAGTCTCTGTGAAGGTTGATGTGTATAGTTTTGGCGTCTTGCTTCTAGAAATCATTTGTTGCCAGAGAAACGTGGATGTGGAATTTGGTGGTGGAGAGAGGGGAGTTTTAACTGACTGGGCATATGACCTCTATATGGAAGGCAGATTAGATGCTCTGATTGAAAATGACATGGAGGCCATGAATGATATGAACAAAGTTGAGAGATTTGTGATGGTTGCTGTTCGGTTCATTTTTACACATGATTTATCATGTTATTCACCCATTATTTTGAGTTAGTTCTTGACATTTTATAGCTTTTTACTTCCTTTTTGTGTTTTCATAGGTTTTACCTTGGTTAGAATGAAAATGAGCTAAAAGTGCATTATTGGTTATAAATTCTGATTTTTGTTCATTTTCGTAGGTCAACATTTTGGCCTTGGATCAGCATGCTCTGGTGCTCGGATGAGGTGAAGATCTTCATGAAACTTGTTCCAATGGATGTTAACTACAACATATCCGAATTTGAGCTCCATTGGACAAGTGTAGCCTATCCCACTAATCCAACAATTGATGCTGGCTCTGGAAATCTGTTTTGGGCCAGTTTTACTTTCACTTGGTGTTACCTCATTTCTACTTGTTACCATGCCTTTTGGTAACAAGATATTACTTTGGTTAAGAGATATTTTCTGAAGCAATGAGCATCTTGGTGAAGACAAGAACAAAAGAACCCATCATGGTAAAAAAGGTGGTAGTTTTATATTAAAAGAAAAGCTGGAAAGCAAGGTAAAGGATGGGCAAAGGAGCAAAGGGAGTGCATCTGAAAATCATTCTATCATTCTACAACTTTGCAGAGATTTTGGAGTTGGAGATGAAGCTTGGAGCTAGGGAGCTCAAGGAGGAAGACAAGGGCAACAAGCAAGAAGTGGAAGAGATTTCCACCATTGAAGACCTTGAGCTCCCATGTTCACAAAATCTGTAACTTCTTTCTAGTTATATTTCGAATTTGTGTTTGAAATAATTATGAGCAACTAAACTCCATAGCTAGGGCTTAGGTTGAAGCCCTAAACATGATTACTCTATTGTTTTGATGCTTGAGTGTATGAATATCTAGATTTTGTTGATGAATTTCAATTCACTAAAATAATCTATCCTTGATGTATGTTCTTCTTTGATTGATCACCTTTGAAAGCATGCTTCTTGAGGTTGTTGGGATTGTGTGTATCTTCATATTTTCCTAAGCAACAAATGGATGGAGTAAGAACCATCCATGTGAATTGGTTTCTTGAATACCTAATGTAAACACCATGCTATTAGGATTCTTGTGATGTTCATATTCTCTTTGAACTTAATGGGTTTTCCTTGTAATTGAATCGAAGTACGAACCATACCTAGGTTCGGTTATGGGGAGGGCACAAGTATTGTAGCACGAACCATGCACTTTACGTATATTAGAGAGAATCAATGCGTCTTGAGCCACGATCCATGGTCTTGATTGCGAACATCTTCATCAACACGTTTAGAGTTCATCACGAACCAAAACAAACCCCCCCCCCCCCCCCAAAGTGTGTTGTGTGTGTGTGTTTGAAACGTTGTATGTTTTCTTTATTGAATTCTGTTTATTTTCGTAACTGTTTTGGACTTTTGGTCCGCGTAATGTTCTTCATTTTTCTGTGCTGAATCCAACCGTATAAAGAATGTGAAATTTGGATAAACGGTTGGAAAGTTATATGCAAAACACTGGACAGAGGTCGAAATTGGAAAAACAGAGAAACGAATCTGCCAAAAACGACCGGTCGTTACTGTTCAGGCGACCGGTCGCACATGAATCTGTCCAAAAACAACCGATTGTCACTGTTCATGACCGGTCGCACTGTTCATTTCACTGTTCACAGGTGATAAATAGGTGATAAAAGGGTGATAGAAAGTGCTGTTTCTGTTTTTCTTTGGTTTCTTGTTTTGTTTCTTTTCTTTTACCTTCCTTTATTCATTTTTAGTTTCCAATTTGTACTGTGTTTGTGTGTTGTGTAAAATTAGTGTTCTTTACGTACTCAAATTAGAACTTATAGGAAGCCGACAAGTTCTTCGTGGGATCGACCCCGTACTTACATAATCTATACCTCAATAGATTCGTGCACTTGCGGGTATTTTTAATTGGTTGTTTGCACATTAATTTGTGTCCTTTTAGGAATACAACAGTTGCCATTTGGTGCATCCAAGAAGACCCTGCATTGAGACCTACCATGAAGAAGGTTATGCTGATGCTTGAAGGAATAGTTCAAGTTTCAGTTCCCCCAAGTCCTTTCCCATTTAGTTCCATTAGCTGTAACAAGAAGAAAAGAAGAAAAAACATATTTTGTAAGTCAGGTCTCAAACTTTGAACAGAAACAGATGTTATGATGCTATCAAGCCTTTGTGATAGATGATTCTCTGTGGTCAATGCCACAATAAAAATAATGTCCTACCGTATTCTTCGTTAATTTCTATATCATCACACCTACCTTTTGATTGGTCGTGATGATATCCCAGTTTGTCAATGAAAATTCTTACGTAAGTTTTTACTTTTTATGTTTTGTGGTGCATGAAACTGCATACAGAAACATTCATATATCATTCAAAACCAAACCTGACAATGACACCATGGCCGGCTAGTTTATCAAACTACATTTTTGAAAAACCAAACCTGACAATGACACCACGGCCGGCTAGTTTATCAAACTACATTTTTGAAACATCCGAATTTGATCGTCAAACTACTTTTTTTTATTGCCAAGTGATCCTCAAACTACATTAGCAAGTGGGTTTGTAAAATTGCCAAGGTAAAGTTTTGACAAATAATCCTATCCTATGAGGTCATATGCTAGTTCCCAAACTTTTCAATGTGAGACAATATTCAATCATGACAGACTGCGCTTTTTGGATTTTTCTTCAAAGAGCTTAGAAATAATAAACTCAAATGATCTAACCTGGACATAAGTTGATGCGCTTGAAGGAGTCAAAGAAAATTTCAGCTTCCAAGTAATTACCCTACATTATAAAACATTGAAATAGACTTTGCACCCACAATCCAAAAACAAAAAGACAAAGCTCAAACTGATGATTTCATCAATAGCTATTTCATAACAATTTTCAAATTTTGTAGGTGGTTGTGAAATTATTGCAAGCGCACAATCCACACAAGTAATATAGAGATAAGTGAAGTGTCGTTCCCACAAAGACTGTAATTTCCTTTTAAGTATCAATTATGATTAATTCAGAAGTTTACTTGAACAATTGATTAATGAGAGTGATTGATTTATTAAACTAAATTAAAACAAATATAAAAAATAGCAATTTAATTAACAATGGAAAATCAAGTTGATGAGACACTAGAGCATCCAATTTCATCATAACCAATTCCAATTAATTCTTATAGCCAATTAACCCTAATTACTACCCATGTTGACAGTTGGTTTCTCCTAATTCATTCAATATCTCCTCTAGGGCCAAACGTTTTCTTAATTAACAACTCATTCTTTCTCGAGCAACGAATTTAGAAAATCAAGAACCCATTAAGTTCTTCTGCAAGAAAACTGCATGAGTCGTGTTAGTCCCTCTCGGGCACTCAATCAAGACATGGTATTTGTTACAAGAAGCAAACACCAAACATCTCCTATCGATCTCCATTTGGATCATCAATTAAATATTAGCTAGATATTTGAAGCATTAAGAATAGTAACAAATACTCAACATGAAATAGTAATAAGATAATAATATAACTATAAAAATTAAGTGTTCATGGTTAGGCTACATCATAGCCCTAGTAAGACAAATTAGTTCATAACAAAAGAAGAGATAAACAAGAGAATTGTTGTCATAAAACCAATTTGGCAGATGAATTTGATCACTGAATTCTCCACAGCAACACCATTGTAAGCTCCAAAAGCACATCATCAGCAAACTCTTGGCTCTCTTTGTGATATATTTGTGGGTGTAGTGAAATATGGTGAAAAGTATATGGTAGAAAAAGATGGTCCATAGAGAGAGCTTAGGATGACCTTATATGGTGTAAAACAACAAAACCCTACTCTTAAAAGGTCTGGAAAAGCTCTCCTAAAGCATAACAAAATCTCAAACAATTAAACTAGGAAAGAATCCTTTCTTTGACTTGGAAACACATCAGTCAAATTGCACGCACATTTTGGGGTCCTTACGCTTCCTATAAAATTATGGAAAAATATGAGAAATGTAGCTTGATCTCTAAGATTTCCAAGCATATGTCACACGCTACTAGGAAAAATCGGAAAAACACTTCAAATCTTCAATTTTCCATAGCAGTGCAGTTCTTATGGGATTTCAACTTAGGCTGTCTTGACTTGCAAGTTTAGAGAATTTGGCTCAGTAGAAAATTATGAAACTTTGAGACAATGATCTTCAATGTCTTAGCTTTCTTCTCCAATTAGCCTTGCGCTAAAATTCATTCGAAAAGTCAATTTTCAGTTGAAATCCTTCCAAGCGCGCATAATAGCTGAAAATAAGGAAAGTAAGGTAATAATGCTCTTTTTAATTAACTTTCCCTACAAAAACCAAATATAAGAGGTATAAAAATATAGAAAATAATGCACTTACTATAGTTCCCAACTCATCTTAAAAAATTCTAAAGTTTTTGTCTTTGCGTCACGCCATCACCTTGCTGTCACAGCAAGATGTTGTACACGCATTTATAGCAAGGATATTGTAGTACGCCTAACCACATTGGTGCTAGAAAATTAGCAATGACTATTACTGTACGGCTGCTTCTGTTTTCCTCACTGTTTCTGCTACCAGTTTCTGTGTTTGCTCAAACTAACGGTAGCATAGCAGTCGGTGCTTCTCTTACTGCAACTGCAGGTAACTCCTCACCATGGTTTTCTCCATCTGGTGATTTTGCCTTTGGATTTCTGCCACTTGGAAACAATGATCTTTTCCTGCTCTCAATATGGTATGCCAAAATACCAGACAGAACCATAGTTTGGTATGCAAATAGGGATAATAAGCCTGCGCTTGCACCTAAAGGATCAACTGTGAACTTGGCTAACAGTGGACTAGAGCTTACAAGTCCTCAGGGTGAAGAGCTATGGAAATCTGAAACCATTGTTGGTGTTGTTGCCAATGGGGTCATGAATAATACTGGCAACTTTGTTCTTCAAGATGGAAAATCAGGAAATATATGGGAGACCTTCAACAATCCTACAGATACCATGTTGCCTGGACAGAAAATTGAAAGAAGTGGGAAGCTTTCATCTCGATATTCGGAGACTGACTATTCAAAGGGACGGTTCCAGCTGCTTCTGCAAGAAGATGGGAAACTTGTGCTCAGCACCATAAACTTGCCAACTGAATTTGCCAACGAACCTTACTATGCAACCGACACTACCTCAGGGACTGTGGCAGGTAGTGAAGGTAAAGAATTGGTTTTCAATGTCTCAGGCTACTTGTATGTTCTGAGAGACAATGGTGGAAAGTACAATCTTGCAGGGGAAGAGGTAGTCTCAGAAAGGGACAACTATATTAGAGCAACTCTCAACTTTGATGGGATTTTTGCTCAATATTATCACCCAAAGAATTTCACTGGAAATGTAAGCTGGACTCTTCTGTGGTCAGAGCCAGATGATATTTGCCGAAGAATTACAGAAGATTCAGGTTTTGGTATTTGTGGGTACAACAGTATCTGCAAGCTCAACGCTGATAATAGGCCAACCTGTCAATGCCCAAGAGGATTCTCTTTACTTGATCCCAAGGAACCATTCGGGAGCTGCAAACCGGATTTCATACAAGGCTGTGAAGAAGATGAGCTTAGTACCACAAAAGATCCATATGATGTAATCGTGATGACAAATATTGATTGGCCAATCTCAGATTATGCGGAGTTCAGACCTTTTACTGCAGAAAAGTGCAATGAATCTTGCTTTCAAGATTGTTTGTGTGCTGTTGCTGTTTTCAGGAATGAAACCTGCTGGAAAAAGAAATTACCTCTCTCAAATGGGAGAGTGGATGTCAGTCTTAATTCAAAGGCCTTCTTCAAAGTCAGAAAGGATAACACAACTCTACAATTTTCTCCAATGTCAAATCCAGATGATAAGAAGAAGAAGAAGAGCAGTAACACTTTGATACCCGTAGAATCCGTAATTCTAGCTACCTCTATCTTTGTTAGTTTTATGTTAAGTGGTGCTGTTTGTCTGGGATTTTTCTTCGTTTTCCGGAAGAAACAAGTAAGGTCTATCAAAAATATTTTGGACTCAAATTTGTATTCTTTTAGTTACCGAGAGCTTCAAGAAGCTACAAATGGATTCACAGAAGAATTAGGAAGGGGTGCGTTTGGAGTTGTTTACAAAGGGACAATACAAATTGGTTCTGGTATCCAAGTGGCAGTGAAGAAGCTAAACTGTGTGATACAAGATGGTGAGAAGGAATTCAAGACAGAACTGCGCGTAATTGGTAAGACACATCACAAGAATCTAGTTTGCCTGGTTGGGTATTGTGACGAAGGGCAACATCGATTGCTAGTATACGAGTTCTTAAGCAATGGCACGTTAGCAGGCTTCCTTTTTGCTGATACAAAACCCAGTTGGACGCAGCGAATTGAAATTGCTTGTGGAGTTGCCAAAGGACTTTTGTACTTGCATGAAGAGTGCAGCACCCAAGTCATCCATTGTGATATAAAGCCTCAGAACATACTGCTTGACGATTATTACACTGCTCGGATCTCTGATTTTGGATTGGCAAAGCTTTTGATGTTGAATCAGAGCCACACTCATACTGCCATTAGAGGAACAAAAGGGTATGTTGCCCCTGAGTGGTTCAGGAACATGCCAATCACTGCCAAAGTTGATGTGTATAGCTTTGGTGTTGTGCTGCTTGAGATCATTTGCTGTAGGAGAAGCGTTGATGTGGAAAATAGCTGTGAAGAGAGAGCAATTTTAACAGATTGGGTGTACGATTGCTACCGTGAAGGGATATTAGATGTTGTTCTAGATTATGAAGTTGAGGCATTGGATGATAGAAAGAAGCTTGTGATGATTGGTATTTGGTGTATTCAAGAAGACCCATCTCTTAGACCAACTATGAGGAAAGTTGTGCAGATGCTTGAAGGCGTGGTGGAAGTACATGTTCCTCCATGTCCATCCCCGTATACCAGAACAGGCTGAAACCTAAAAGGAAACAGAAGACACGTGTGCAACCCACCTCAATGAGTTGTAAAGTTGGTTCAAACATATACGCATGGTCTTGTTAATATGTTATTAGATTAGTGAGTTGTAAATCTGCTGTCTTTATCTCTTCTATTATTAGAATAGATTAGTCCTTCAAGCATCTGTTGGTTTTCCACTATTGTTTGTGTATAAATACTCTACACTATTATCAATGAAAAGCACACTTTCACGCATTTCTATGTGGTATCACAGCCCATGACTTATGGCGACTCTACTTCCAATTTCTCGATCCTACTCTAAATTTTTTTTTCCTTCTCGGTTCTGCTCCTTTCCTCTTTCTATTTCTTTTCTTCAAACAATTTCATCATCTCGTCACTCATCCCATGAATGACATGAACAAAGTTGAGAGATTTTTGCCATTTGGTGCATCCAAGAAGAAGTCAAACAATATGGGTAGAATATTTTACAGGTTGTATTTCATTCTCTAAAAGGAGGTATTTATAGTACAAGGATGTAACCCTAGTAGGGTCAAATTAGAAAACAAGATAAAAACCTAATTACACAATATCTATACAAAAGGAAAGAAATATAGTCCTAATAAACTAGGAAATAAATATCCTAATTAAGCTAGGATCTCGCTAACAAAAGACCCTGCAGTGAGACCTACCATGAAGAAGGTTATGCTGATGCTTGAAGGAATAGTTCAAGTTTCAGTTCCCCCGAGTCCTTTCCCATTTAGTTCCATTAGCTGAAACAAGAAGAAGAAAAGAAAAAAAAATTTGTTAGTCAAGTTTCAAACTTTGAACATAAACAGATGTTATGATGCTATCAAGCCTTTGTGATAGATGATTCTCTGTGGTCAATGCCACAATGAAAATAATGTCCTACCATATTCTTCATTAATTTCTCTATCATCACACCTAACTTTTGATTGGTCGTGATGATATCTCAATTTGTCAATGAAAATTCTTACGTAAGTTTTTACTTTTTATATTTTGTGGTGCATGAAACTGCGTACAGAAACATTCATTATCATTCAAAACCAAACCTGACAATGACACCATGGCCGGCTAGTTTATCAAACGTCTTTGAATCTTTCTCGTCCACTCTGACATTCAGATTATTACTTTTCTTAGAAAAGATTTATGTTCCCCCAGTTAGTTTCCACGAAATGTGAGCTTATATATACAGTGGTTAGTTTATTTAAGAGAATTGGAGGAGGTTTCTAAAAAGCTTTTCCAAAGTCGAAATCGATGTCCTATAAAAATTGAAGGATCACAAAGCCTGAGTTTATGTTTGATCTAGCTCCTAATAGTTTATGTTTGCTTCTTATTTCTCACAGGATTCAACTTTGAGCCTTGTGCCACACATTTTTTTGTCCCTGATTGCCCTGATCTAATTCAAGCTTTTAAGAAAAATTTCCAATAACCAATTTTGATTCGTTTAGTTTTGATCAAAGTGACTGTTATGCACATTTGATGGAGTGATCGTGCGTAAGAAAAACTAAAATAAAACTCTGTGTTCATGCTCAACAATAGGCCAAGGGATTCTTTGATTTAAGAAACCATGACTCATCTAACTCCTCATACATCATGGCTTTCTCCATCTGGTGATTTTGCCTTTGGATTTTGGCCACGTGAAAACAGTGATCTTTTCTTGCTTTCTATATATGGTACATTGAACCACATTGGTGGTCTCTCCATTTTGAAACATCCGAATTTGATCCTCAAACTACTTTTTTTTTCTGCCTAGTGATCCTCAAACTACATTAGTAAGTGGGTTTGTGAAATTGCCAAGGTAAAGTTTTGACAAATAATCCTATCCTATGAGGTCATATGCTATGTCCAAAACTTTTAACGTGGGACAATACCCAATCATGACAAGCTGCTGCGCTTTTTGGATGTTTCTTCAAAGAGCCTTGAAATAATAAACTCAAATTATCTAACCTGGACATAAGTTGATGCTTGAAGGAGTCAAAGAAACTTTCAGCTTCCAAGTAATTACCCTACATTATAAAACAATGAAAAAGACTGCACCCACAATCTAAAAACAAAAAGACAAAGCTCCTACGTACTGGTAAATCATGGAAACTGGAACTTGGAAAGTAGCAGAATATTCATGATTCTGAACCTTAGACTTAGACTTAGCCCATCCTGTAACATGTGCGCAAACTTAGACTTTTTTGACTTGGTGACTGCAGTGTTGCCCGTGGCGGAAGCAGATTGCACTGAATAGTGGATATGAAATCATTGAAATAACAAGAGCAAAATATGAAATACAAAAATCCAAACGACACCAAGGATTTATACTGGTTCAGCCCATGTGTAGACTACATCCAATTCGAAGACAACGAGAACTTCCACTAGTATCCCAAAAGAGATTACAACCAAAGGAGATTAACCCTCTCACCTATCCTAGAAATTACATAGTTTAACATTCACAGCCCAAATCCCAACTAGACCCAAGTACCTCTCAAGTTAACCACACACAAGAAAGAAGAAGAAAAAACTAACTGGACTATTTTTCTCCCGCGGCAACAACTCTCTTCTCTCTCCACTACTACAAAAAGTGCAAAAGACGACCAGAAAACAACGACGGCAGATCAAAAAACCGTCGTTGTATTTTAAAAGACGATGGTAATAGAAACCCGTCGTAGATACATAACTTAAACACCTAAAAAATGGGGATCCAAATGGATATTTTTTTTAAACGACGCACCCAATTAAAAAGGCGTCATCTAATTCAAAATGTTCTATTCCGAGTTAAAATCTGAATCTAAAAACAACGAGTGTAGCTATGAAGTCACCACCGTAGAAAGTAAAGACGACGGTTTAAAAAAATTCGCCGTGTAATCTCATAAATAAAGACGACCAAATTTTCTTAGTCAGTGACGCATAATTTCAAAGGAATCGACGTCGGTAAATTACAAAAATACGCCGTATTAAATTAATTTACCACGACGGTAAAGATAAATTTATCGACTTTTTAACGACAGTGTACTACGACGGTATCTATAACTCTACTGTCCGCATAAGTTGTACTAACCACGACAGTTTGTTCAATTAACGACGTATACAATTTTTTTTACCACTTCGTGGAGTTAAAAATACCGTCGTATTAATTAAATTTATACGTCTACCATTATCTATAAACCGTTGTCTTAATTTTTATTGCTATTTAAGATTTATTTTTGGATTTTGTTTCCTACGGCGGTAGATCCACAGTATGACAAGATTTGTGAAAACCCACGGCGGGTTTATATAGAAAACAGTCGTCATAATCAAATTAAAGTGAAGTCTTACCAGAATGAACTCTGTTCCTCATCATAATCGAACCAACACACAAAGGCAATATTTTAGACGTCGTCTGTTGTTTATTTAAAGACGTCATAATTGTATTTCACGTTTCTTGTTTGATCAGGTGTCGTGAAAGGTATTTGTAACGGCTGTGAGTTTTAGTTTTCGTCGTGGCATCAGTTGTTTACTGCCATGTTCTATTAAAATACGTCATGTGTTGATTTTGAAACGACGTTTGTTTGTTAAAATTGGTCGTCTATTCTTATCCTTGACAATTTTTTTGGCTCATTTTTCAATATACAGACGTCGGTTGTTATTTGTTAATGACGTTGTTGGTTTTAACAACGACGGGGATTTACCGTCGTGGTTTGTTTCTGTAAAAGATGTCGGTCGATTTCACGACGGTTTGAAAACCGGATACACGACGGTGAATTCTCGTCGTCTTTTGCCTTTTTTGTAGTAGTGCTCTGGTTTCCTTTGGTGTTGTGGAAGCAAAATATCTACGAATCCTAGGTCAAAGAATTAAGCCAATCAATTTGGGAATTATTTGGCCTAATTGAGAGTTATTTGATTTAATTGGCAATTATTTGATTCTTACCCTAATTAGGGATTTGATTTAAATCAAATCCTTAATTACGTCAATCTCTCCAAATTGGGGAAGAATAATTCATTTCCATATGTGGAATTATTCTTCTGAAACCCTAGTCTTCGATGCTTCTATAAATACATGGCTATACCAAGGGTTGAGGTACATCTAAACTTCTGTCTGAAACGAAATCCTATCTCCCAAACCCTAGCCGCTATAACTCTTTCTCTCTCTCACAAGGCTCCGGCCACCCAGTTCACACCATACATACATCTCCGTACCCTTTTATTAGCTATTGCTTTCCTACAAACACTCGAACTAACTTAGGCATCGGAGGGCCTTTGGCCAACACCCCCGGATGTGGTCCTTTACTCCATATTGTTTTGTAAGGAGAAAGAGAAGCGAGGAGGAAGACGGAATCTTAGACGAATATTCTTGTGGGACAAAAATCACTCCCACACTATACACAAAGCACTCTTCTCATGCACTACTTACCTGATTATTCAATCACCAGCGCACAATGTATAATGTCGGCAGACATTATCTCTTATGCCTACCAGCACTAGCATGCATTAATTCCTAAATTGAAGGTGCTGTTTTTTCAATCCAAAAAAAAAAAACAGCCAGCCCGGTCCTCCAATCAGCCGAAAGTTGCTTCCTACTTGATGTTCCACTTCACTTATTGGTTCCTTTGCTTTTTACTAAGATGATCCCAGCCATCATTGCCCACTTAGAACCTGACTTTGGACATCTCACAGGCCAATTACTTAGTTACAAATGATCACCTAACACACTATGAGCCTCTTGACAATTCCAAGGGTCACTTAACCAAAGTAACAAGTAATTCTACCTAAATTTGAGCCAATTTACAACATTCAGAACATTTTCTTTCATGGTTCCAGAGAATGAAATAAAATTTTCCAGTCAATACAAATAAATTAGTCCTTCTTGTTCACCCCTAATGCAAATAAAGTCCTGCATTCTTAAAAATTTCTAAATGGTCGCAGCCATTTTAGACTGATGATTTCATCTATAGCTATTTCATAACAATTTTCAAAGTTGTAGGTCCCAGTTCATCACAAAAAATTCTAAAGTTTTTGTCTTTGCGTCACCTTGCCATCTCACAGAAATGAGCACGCTTCATGCTTCATTAAGATGTGGTACCCGCATTTATAGCAAGAAATTTCGAGGAAGGCAAGGGCCTTCATGGTCCCATTCTTCATTATAATATAGCTAGCTAGGATATTGTAGTATGCCTAACCACATTGGTGCTAGAAAATTAGCAATGGCTTTTACTGTACGGCTGCTTCTGTTTTCCTCACTGTTTCTGCTATCAGTTTCTGTGTTTGCTCAAACTAACGGTAGCATAGCAGTGGGGGATTTCCTAACTGCAACTGCAGCAAACTCCTCACCATGGCTTTCTCCATCTGGTGATTTTGCCTTTGGATTTTTGCCACTTGGAAGCAATGATCTTTTCCTGCTCTCAATATGGTATGCCAAAATACCAGACAGAACCATAGTTTGGTATGCAAATCGGGATAATGAGGCTGCAGTTGCACCCAAGGGGTCAACTGTGAACTTGACTGCCAACAGCGGTCTAGTGCTTAATAGTCCTCAGGGTGAAGAGCTATGGAAATCTGGAACCAGTGTTGGTGTTGTTGCCAATGGGGTCATGAATGACACAGGCAACTTTGTGCTTCAAGATAGAAATTCAGAAAGCTTATGGGAGACCTTCAACAATCCCACTGATACCATGTTGCCTGGACAGACATTGGAAAGAAGTGGGAAGCTTTCGTCTCGACAATCGGAGACTAACTATTCGAAAGGACGGTTCCAGCTGCTTCTGCAAGAAGATGGGAACCTTGTGCTCAGCACCATAAACTTGCCAACAAACTTTGCCAATTCACCTTACTATGCAACCGACACTACCTCAGGGACTGTTGCAGGTAGTGAAGGTAAAGAATTGGTTTTCAATGTCTCAGGCTACTTGTATGTTCTGAGAGAGAATGGTGGAAAGTACAATCTTGCAGTGGGAGAGGTAGTCTCAGCAAGGGACAACTATATTAGAGCAACTCTCAACTTTGATGGGATTTTTGCTCAATATTATCACCCAAAGAATTTCACTGGAAATGTAAGCTGGACTATTCTGTGGTCAGAGCCGGATAATATTTGCCAAAGAATTACAGAAAGTTCAGGTGTAGGTGTTTGTGGGTACAACAGTATCTGCACTCTCAAAGGAGATAAGAGGCCAACCTGTGGATGCCCAAGAGGGTTCTCTTTACTTGATCCAAATGATCCATATCGGGGATGCAAACCAGATTTCATACAAGGCTGTAAAGAAGATGAGCTTAGTGGCACAAAAGATTTATATGATGTTGAGGTACTAACAAATACAGATTGGCCAATCTCAGATTATGTGCAGTTAAAACCGTTTACTGCAGAGAAGTGCAATGAATCTTGCTTTCAAGATTGTTTGTGTGCTGTTGCTATTTTCCGGTCTGAAACCTGCTGGAAAAAGAAGTTACCTCTCTCAAATGGGAGAGTGGATGTAAGTCTTAATTCACAAGCCTTCATCAAAGTCAGAAAGGACAATTCTACTCTACCAATACGAGCTCCTCAACTTCCATGTCCAGATGAATTGTAAGGTCTGTAGATTATGAAGTTCAGGCCTTGGGTGATAAAAAGACGCTGGAAAAGTTTGTGATGGTTGCTATTTGGTGTATCCAAGAAGACCCTTCTCTTAGACCCAATATGAGGAAGGTTGTTCTGATGCTTGAAGGAGTGGTGGAAGTACAAGTTCCACCATGCCCATCCCCATTTTCCAGATCATGCTTGAAGGAGTCATTTATATAGCAGGTTTAAATCATTTTCGGTACTAAGTTGCTTATTTTCTGTTTATCAATCGTTTTTAGTGGACTTATTTGTAGTTTTGCATCGCTTTAATTTGGCCATAGTGATAAGAAAGAAGGCTTTGTGTAAGTTATGTTCTTGTTGGGAAGGACAAATTCTGTTAAGAAAACGTAGTGCAACTATGTGTTTGCTTAATCTAAGTATTGATGAAGTTTGTGGCCTATTTATTTTTACTGGTTTTCTGAAAAACCAAGGCCATTATTGGTTGTGGTTTGTGTTCCTTTTTATTGGTAAGTACTTGTTCACACTAGTTTTCTTTTATGCCACAAATGTTATATTCTTATTTAGATTGGTGCACTAGATAGTAAGTTATATCAGGTTTGATAGGAGTTTAAATTTGGTTATACCTTGAGGCCCAAAATTTTGTGAAATAAGGAAAGTTTTGAAGCCAATTAAAGAGGTCCTATTTATTTCTTTTTGCGTGAACCGTTGCTTGATGTGCTTAGAGTGTTAGTCAAGTCGGCCCTCGGTGATGAGTAGAGACGATTTAACCTAGTTCTATATAAGCTTAAGACCCTGCTCTCGTCAAATACGTTCTCTAAACCTAATCTCATCATAAAGAGAGAGCTAAAACAGTTTCCGATAGAGAGCAGAAGTCTTGAGCCATTCGTGTTTTGCTAGTGTTGCTAATATTGAGGATTGGATGAGTTCTGAGATCATGTCCTCAAGGAAGATGACGCCAGTTATGTCTTCTATGTATTTCAAGTTGTGTGAAAGATCATGAACACATATATAGAAAATCTAACAGTTGGTATCAGAGCACATGGTTACTCAAACACACTGATATCGTTTTTCAAGCATGCCTATTTTGATTTCTTTATCCATTGATGCTATGACTATTTTGGTTATGTTTAAAATTTTGATGGCAGATTAAACATGTTTTTCTAAATACTATGAATATTAAAGAATCTGGAAAAGGCATGTTTCAATTGATTTTTCATATCTTCAAAACTTTAAACCTGTTTTTGACCTGCTAGATGACCTTAAAACCTTAAAAATGGCCTTACCTCACTATGAAGAAGTTAATTATGTTAGTTGTGTCATTCCCTATACGGAAAGGTATTTTAGGTTAAAAACGAACGCTGAAAACCCCTAAAACATTTAACATTGAAAAAGACTTGGCACCCACAATCCAGAAACAAAAAGACAAAGCTCCAACTCGTAAATCATGGAAACTGGAACTTGGAAACTGTAACATGTGCGCAACCTTAGACTCTGTTGACTTGGTGACTGCAGAACATTCTCTTTCATGGTTCTAGAGAATGAAATAAAATTTTCCAGTCAATACAAATAAATTAGTCCTTCTTGTTCAGCCCATAATGCAAATAAAGTCCTGCATTCTTAAAAGTTTCTAAATGATCGCAGCCATGTTTAGACTGATGATTTCATATATAGCTATTTCATAACAATTTTCAAATTTTGTAGGTCCCAGTTCATCATAAAAAAGTGAGAAATTTAATATTATTTTATTTAATATTAATTTTCTATTGGAATGGAAATTAATAAAATCTATTGGGTTAAAGACATGACCCTTGGATTATTATAGTGGCCCATCTTCAATTGGGGGATGGCAACTCTTCATATGTGTCTGGATATCAGATACCTAGGGATGGATAACTTTTTGGAAAGGGTATTTCATCATCTATAAATAGAGCAATCCTCCTGCAGTTTTATCATTCAATTAATTCATTATATACAGACTTCCATCTATAGAGAGCATTAGAGTTTTCATATGCACAAAGAGAGGTTCCTGCATAATTTGGTTCAAAGTTTCTTGTGAATTGTAGTGCTTCTTTCACAATGAGGGGAGTCATTGTATCCTGGGAGGCGAACGCTAGTGAACCATAAGCACCAGTGTGGGGCGTAATTCATCTTAAAGTCAGAGTGTCCAACACTTGCCTCGACTCAATTAAGGTTCTTCTAATTCAATTCTCCCTTTGTAAAAATCTATTCTGTTTGTAGTATTTATTTGTTTATTTTATAGCAATTTAGCACTCATATTGCCAACAATCTTAAGACGAATTAATCTGTGTTAATTGCTATATATATTAGTCTGTGTTAATTGCTTTATACATTAGTCTGTGTTTGTGCATTTAGATGAAAAGGTACAAACGGTTGGAATCTGATGCATATAACAGTTTACTGCTTTATATTAAAGTAGTTGGTTATACGTTCAAGTGTTTTATTACTTCTGGCAAACATCTTTTAATTTATTTCCTTTTAGTTGGTTTTCCTTTTCTTTTGTTTTATCTACAATTTAAAGTCAGATATCTAACATTATTAAGGTTTATTGTTTTGTTATAATAATCGGGACCCACTTCAATTAAGAAATACACACAAAGTCTGATTGCCTTCTGTTTCTGTTAGACAAAGTATACATTCAACAAAAATTTATTCCCTTTGGTTTGGCATCACTCTTTATTTTTCTGTTTATTAATTTTGATTATATTTATAGAAAATTTGGTATAAGTCCAATTATGATGAGAGATTTTGGGTGTGATCCACACAGAAGTTGTTATTGATCCAAGTCCTTTGACTTTTGCACCACCTAAGATTCCATATGCCTTTTTCAATTTATTGATGTTTACTTTTATTCAATTAATTTATTAATTATTTTTTTGTTCCAATTATGCCCCTAAAACATAAATAAGGTAAATTATGGATTTGTAAAACCGGTAAGTTATTGATTTGTAGGACATTAATTATCATATTTGATTTGAATTTAATTGAATTTTGAAAATTTCCCAAGGTTTACCTACCTTACAATTTGTAATAAGAGTTCATGGAAACTTCATACATTAACAATAGGTAAGGTACCTATGCATACACCTCTTGTGCATGTAATTAAACCCATAAATTATCTCTAGTCAAGGTAATTAAATCCATAAGTTACCTCTAGTATAGGTAGTTATACCCCCTAGCCCAGGTAATTGAACTCATATAGTACCTTGGTTATGGATCTTTAAACTCATATTGAGATAAAACTCCATACAATTGCTTTGGAAAACCACCACACAAAAAAAAAAAAAAAAAAACTTATTACCTGGAAGGCAGGTGTGTATGTATGTATATGAAACTCTAGAAAAAATTACTTAAGAAAACTCTAGAAACAATGGAAACTGGAACTTGGAAAGTAGCAGAAGATCCGTGATTCTGAACCCTAGACTTAGGTCCATCCTGGAACTTGTGCCCAAAACTATACGCAACCTTAGACTCGGGCCAAAACCTTAGTCTCTGTTGACTTGGACATTTCCTGGTCACCAGAAATCTGTGTGGTTTTGTGAGTGCAGAGCGTTCTCTTTCATGGTTCCATTGCACCGAAAGAGTTGATTTTGTGATTTAATTAAGATACATTCATAGAATAGCAAAATAATTGACCTTCATGAATCATGTGATGGCAGTCAGTTTATCGGCCCCCCTTGAATCTTTCTCGTCAACTCTGATTGTCCATATGAATTTTATATATAATTAACTGCAAATATTCATTTCCAAAAGCAAAGAGATATACAACTTCCCGCCCAGCGCAAATTCATGACCAATAGAACCACATTTCTTGACATAATCATAAATAAACCCTAACCCTAAACGCACTAAATATTACCAAAAGCAAAACAACTACAGATTTGGGGTTCTTCGATCTAAGTCCAAAATTCATAGCCGTCATTAGGTTTAGTCCACACCTTTTTTGCTGTAGATTTGGGTCCATTGACTTTTATTATTTTTTTTCATGTGTCAATTTTATCCCTTGAGGTAAATAAGGAAAGAAAAATAATTGAAAATCCAAATTAACTTATCGATTCTTTCCTTCTAAATAGATTTCGGATTATGAATTTGGAATCCTTCTATTGACGTCATGACATAAAAGAAGTTCATATAAAACAATGAAAGTAGAAGAATTATTTATGATATCTTCCCAACAAATATTTACCTGACTACTAGGTAAATATGATATAATATACCTAATTCTTAGGTAAATATATGATAATGTACCTACTAGGTAAATATAACATAATGTACCTAAATACTAGGTAAATATAAGATAACGTACCTAATTACTAAGTAAATATAAAATAATGTACCTAATTACTAGGTAAATATAACATAATATACCTAACACATAAGTAGTATACTCTACTATACCTGATAAACATGTAGATTTTAGATAAAAAGTCAAATAATATGGGTAGAATATTTTCAGATCTATTTCATTATCCGAAAGGAGGTATTTATAATACAGGTTACAAACCCTAGTAGGGTTTAATTAGTAAATAAGTGGAATCATAATTACATAATATCTACACAAAAGGAAAAATAAATAAAACTCAAATAGAATAGGACTCGCCAACACTCCCCCTCAAGTTGGAGCAAAGACGTCACGCATGCCCAACTTGTCAAGCGAGTTGA